>JXWZ01013108.1:0-24900 GCA_000956215.1 Anopheles farauti No. 4
AAACAAACTTGTGTAATTTATTAAGTTCTAACTTTGTTTTTTAAACGAAAAGGAACTGAAATGAACTCCTCGCGCCTTGCATCTCGCTCGCACGATTTGAGCTGCCTATCTTCGCCGGCGATTCAAATGGCCATTTGTTAGAAATTCGGATATTCTGCATCTCTTCCTAACATCTCTCTTTCTGCATCGCTGCGTCGAGCAGCTTCACTATGGATCAGGAACATTGATTTTGATTGTAGTGGAGGAAGCCTTGAAGTACTAACCAAGAAATTGATGATGAAGGACTAAAGCTCTAAGACTTCGTGTTACAAGAGAGGATATTGCGATCAGGCTGGATCAATGGCTTGCTGCACAGATACTGGAAAGGTTCCTGACCACGTTTGAGTAAGAGCAAGAGAAATCTTGCGGGAAACACCGAATGTCCGGAGTGGACGACCAATTTACTTCCAGTTATTATGAGCTATGTTCTGACATCAACGAGTTGAATGTTTAGTGTAATGATGGCAGGTACTCCTTCTGTATCTAGCGTTTTTGTCGCTCCTGGCGCGAGGCTTGCGGGATGTCACAACCAATCAGAAACATGGCTGTTCCAAGTCCCAACAAGAGGTAGTGACCCATCCGGCGAATGAAATTTGTAACATAGTAACGCTATCCGGATGTGTATCCGGATGTGTATATAAACGCATTAATCCACGCGACCTTAGCTCAATCATATACAACATGGCAAATGATATCACAGTGAAACATGTTCCTTTGCTTGAAATAAAGCTTAATATGTATATAAAGTTTCCATGGAAAGCGGATAAATTTAAGGTTTATTTTAAGATATTATTGTTTGATACATTAAAGAACTAAATAGGATTACATCAGTAACAAGTAGTTTCTTCAAACAACCGCAGAATCTTTTTTTTATTAATCTGAAAATACATATCCTTAAACAACACTGAATATATGCGCACGTTTAATAAACACTTACTGATAAAATAAATTTATTTTAATCATTATGCAGCACAACCAAAACAAACAAACCGACAAACATGTAAACAAATGGTTTTTCATCGTGACATTTGAAAAAGTCAGCACCCTTTGACAGTGACGTTTAGCGACGCCAGCGCCAGATGTGGTAAGCCTCCGAACTAATGACCGCCGAGACCCGATCTGGACTTATACCTACAATTGTGTGTGTTGTAATTTTTGCAACATAAAAAACAACATCACAAGGACAAAAGTGAAAAACAGGCAATCCTTGCGAGAGAGCGTAACGAATCCTGCCGCCATCACGTCCGGAGGATTCCTGCCCAGTTTTCGTCCTCGGTCCGTGGAAGTTCGACGTCAAGTCGCGCCCGAAATCCCTACCGTGATCGATCCCAGATTTCATGCCACTGACAACAGAGTAATTACGCCTCTGGATTGTGTTTTCTCTTCCGAGGAGGGATCGACAGAAACATAAAAACAGACCGAAGGTGCAAAGTAAAGATCTCGTAGCTTCCTGCTGGAAGCGAATTTCGGCGGAAAATCGTTGGATGTGAGCAAGTGCAATCAGCTGCTGGAAATTCCAGAAGTGTAAGTAGTAAGGTTTCTTAACGTTGCGGGGAGTACAAGGAGGTGACGAATCGTGAGGGGTGGGTTTTCGTCATAATACTGTTGACTCCATATTGCTAGCCTTCCGCACTTGCTCGCTACCAGGAAGTGTTTTCCTGATTGAATTACTCATGTCGATAAAATCGTTATATCTCTACGGCCTTGAAGAAAGTCACGCTGAGCTTGGAATGAGAAAAATGTGAAACTGCATAGGAAAATGATGCTCTCCGTGAGTAGAAAGTTGCAATTAACTCCGCCAAACGTACTTCGATGATGATACAGGAACTTAAACGGCCACCCACAGCTGCTCTTTCGGACGGCGTGTGGAGATATCACTATCGCGTCTGAGTTGGTTTGAATTAAATTGAAGAAAATTAAATTGCTTTGTTTTGCAGATTCTTATCTCGGTGCGTTATGCACTGTCAAAGTTTTATACGAATTTTCTCACTCACCAAATTTCCCAATGGTACGAGCGATCTAGATGCGGAAATAGTTATTAAGCAGAAACCGACCTGCTGCATTTAATCGTCTGTGTAAAAGTAAATTTTACAGTAGAGAATGCGTTCTATAGCCTACGTTTGCACTTATTTCTCAAAGCGACAGTTAAACAACATCACATACAATGGACGCCTTATCAGCGAATGCTAATTTGCTATGGAACGGATGTAAGAATGGTGTGTTGATATGGAACAATTTTCCGTTCTATACTGACTCAAATCGCATTTTGACTTGAACACCGTGCTGTAGAATATTCCCACCGGTTGAATAGTGCGCTTCATATATCGTTCTACATACATTTCCTTCACCTTTGAGTGGTTGGTTATAGAGGATGGTGCCTCTGCTAACTACGATGTCGCAAAAGCTATACGATGGTTTCGACAAGACCTATGAAAAAAGTATTTCATTAAACTACGCTGTAAAGTTGATTAATAAAACTTACACTCTCACCTGTTGCAGTATTCATCATGTCAGCCGGACCGTATAATTATTCGTATATCTTCAAGTACATCATCATCGGTGATATGGGTGTGGGCAAAAGCTGCCTGTTGCATCAGTTCACAGAGAAGAAATGTGAGTATATTATACTCGAATTTATCATGTATTTGATCCAACTGAATCGAATGTTGTTCGTTTTAGTTATGGCCAGCTGTCCTCATACCATCGGTGTTGAGTTCGGAACGCGTATCATCGAGGTCGACAAGCAGAAAATTAAGCTACAAATATGGGACACGGCCGGACAGGAAAGGTTCCGGGCGGTAACACGTTCGTACTATCGCGGTGCTGCCGGAGCTCTGATGGTGTACGATATCACCCGACGGTATGTGGTTTACTGAACTCGTGTTTGAGGATCGTGTTTTATATGCAACACCACGTCTGGTGTCTCTCTTCAGATCAACCTACAACCATCTGTCCAGCTGGCTGACGGACACACGCAATCTAACGAATCCCAGTACTGTGATATTTCTCATCGGCAACAAGTCCGACCTGGAAAGTACTCGCGAAGTGACGTACGAGGAGGCAAAGAACTTTGCCGACGAGCATGGTCTGCTATTTGCGGAAGCTAGTGCAATGACGTAAGTATAGGCGTCATTTGATAGGATGACAAACTAAGCGTTCACTTTTTCTCTATGCACGCAGTGGTCAAAACGTCGAGGAAGCATTCCTAGAAACCGCCCGGAAGATCTACCAAAGCATCAAGGACGGCCGACTCGATCTGAACTCGTCCGAGACGGGCGTCCAGCATAAGCCGGCCCAACCCGGTCGAACGACGCTCAGCAATGATGCGCAAACGAACAAGGAGAACTGTTCCTGCTAAGGACACTCGATTCCATCGGTATTGGTGTGATGAACAAAGAATATAACGGAACGAACGTCGAATCGCAGCTAGAAGTTGCGGAATTCAGTGGCAAACATTTTAGTTTGAAGCAAACTACAAAATGCGGATTGGCGGATAATCGAAGAGAACGATAAAAATGTTTGTTGATTGGGTCTCGTTAATCGTTTTTATGTTGATACATCATACCATTGCTACCATTGCGCGACATAACCGCAACCCAAAACACCAGCAAGTAACATTCGAATTGGGAACACTTTTTCCGACTATTATCTTGTAATGCTTTTGTTAAGTTAATTTCTGTTTGTTATATTAGTTCGAGGTGAGTGCCGCACAGCAGTACCGATTTTACGTGATCATAAAGAAAGTATACCCTATTAGTTGGATTTTGTTATACTTGCTCTCGGCAAGGAGTGTATTTTATGTAGCAGTATTGCTACGCTCGCAATTATGTTTTTAATTGTATTCAAGAAACTAAAACAAACAAAAGAATCGTCTAGTGATTGCAGCAACCTAACCATAGCCGTATCAAATGAATTGTGAAACCTTCAGCGTATGATTGTTAATAATAAGATAATCTTTGTATCTTTGCGAGAGAGATGGTGAGACCGATCGAGTTGAATTCGTGTTTGGATGAAATATATGCAAAGTTACTTTTGCACTATAGTATGTATTTTTAACCTAACATCTACATCACATAGCGGACGAGTGGAATGGGTGCAACGGGGATCGGTGGTGATGCTGTATTAAACTACTCTTAGTTACTCTACTATCTTAACGAGCCTCTCTCTCTCTATCTCGGAAGTGAAGTGAAATCTCAATGTTTTTGAGTACAAACATTAAAACGAAAAGAATTCAATCATACATATTACGGTTCCTGGTTGACGGGGCGGAACAAATGTTTCGAACAAACAAAACTAGAGAAAAAACTTATATTCCACTAATCGTTCGGAAGAGCGAGTGTTTCTTCCTTTTACGTTAGAGCCTAACTAATAACATGTTTCACATGCAAATAAAGCCCGCAGCGAAACTAGTGCTTGCAGTGCAAAGATTGCAAAGTGCAAAAATTAACCATAGAAAAACTTTGGATAAAATCAGTCTAAAACAAAATAATTTTGCAACCGTAGGGAACGAAAATGGGGTTTGGATCACGAAAAAGGGGAATCAACTTAATCACATTTCCTTTCCGATACTAACGCGTAGAGCAACCGCAACAGAAGATGGGAATCGAGAGTAGTAATTGCATTGAAACGATAAAGGTAAAAGACAAAACAAATACTATTACCACCTTCCCCTACATTAGTAGCTGGATGATCGTAGACAGTATGAAAAGCAGTTAGTATAGTAGACTAATATGGAAGCCGAAAGCCGACTGGTCCGTACAGTTGCATCGGCGATCAATCAATATAGAGAATGCTATCGTCGATGGTTGAAAAATTAAAAACATATTTATACGCTTCATTAATTTCGTTTTTGGAAAGAAATTACAATTTTCAGATGTTCTCAAGAATTCGTTAATTTGTTCAGAAATAATGTTTATTGGAATTCTTCATGTGCATTATGCCGGGTAGATGAGAAATATGCCCTTCTTGTCTATATAGATTTTGTATATCAATCAGTATATAATCTCTGCGTGCGGGGAGGAATGCTAAGAGAAAAAAAGGTTAATACTTTCCTCCACAGCCTGCTTGAGATGGGGATGCTTCAGAACGCAACAAAAATGATCTTCTCGCACACCACCCGGTTAACTTTCAGTTCAAACAAGTAAGACACGTCCGTCTAAATAGTAATTGCTACGTATTGTTGTTAAATACAGCGCCTTTTGCTCCACATAGTCTCCCGCAAATGGCATGTACATGGGCTGTCATCTTACCACGAAGAGGAACAAATATTTTTTGTTTCGTATCCCATAGTAGTTGATCCGGTATGCACTGCGTATGGGCTAATTTTTATTTCTGTTCTGTTGCACCAGGAACGATCGATTTAAAAGTGATAGGCGATTTTGTGCACGCAGATAAAGTCGTTAATTGCCGGTTAAATGGAGAGTAAAGTATGTGTGTCTTTTCTGTTCGGTATAATAATTTCGTCATACAGTTTGATTAGATTAGATGCTTTCGAAAGATGCGTGACTGAGCATTACCAACACACACACACAAACTACCATGAAATTAAAAACAGTGCAATAGTTTAAAATAGTTCACGTCCCATTCTGCACCGCACGGGCAATCGCAGTTTTAACCAGATGTAGATTAAATGTGGTGTTTTAATACTTTCCAACGCACTCCGCCAAATTGATTGTTCACTACACTATCCAACAACTAGCCAACAACAATACACGGAATGTCCTTTTTCTTCTAGCTTTTCTATCACACACGTTCACGCGCACTAGGGGAATATAAACAGATTTCTCGGACTGAAGCCTGTGAACCTGTTTGTCGTATTTTTTCGTTAATAGGTTTCTAGAACGCTGAACGAAAGTCCTTCAAAAACGATGGTGTTGAGGCATCAACATCAGATGAGATATAACAAAAAAGAAAAAATGACGTATAATGTTTTATCGCAGTAGCCATAGCCTTCATCATGCGCATTTTTGTATCAGTGTTCGGGACGTTTGTTGGGTTTTCGATTTCCTATCTTTCATGATTTTCCATTTATCCGCGGGGACGCGAAAGCAAAAGAGTGCTGATGTACAATTGGATGTGATCTATCTATATCTACAGACTAAATAGGCTTCTGTATTTTCTTTCTTCTGGGGGTGAGTAATATCTTAACATCGTTTGCTTTTTTCTACGCTTTGTAAATAGCTCTTGACGCATGAATGCATTTCCGGGGTCGGTGCAAATCTCTATACTTTCTTTCATTTAATCTTTTCATAGTACATTCTTTTAATTAGCTCTAACCTTTGCTTCGTTTCTTCATTATTTGTTGGTATAACCATTGCTTTCCCTTGAATTTGAGAACGTTTTCGGTGGATGTAGCGAGTGTGTAGCGTTCAGCTTATAAGAAGATGTGTTTGCTGCTTTAACATACGGAGCGACAGCATTCGTCCGTCTGATTGCGTGCAGATTGCGAAAGCTGCCTGGTGCTTATGACGATATTGGAATTTATGCTTTTCTTAATGTCATACTGGTTTCTTTTACCGAAGTTCTGTGTGCACTTTTTTTTCAGAAATCCCCAGTAATACGCTAACTGAAATCTGTCGATAAAAACACTTTAATAATTCTTATCCAAATGCCTGTTACACTTTAGTCATTGCACGCGTTTTTGTATCTATAATTAAAATATCACGATATCCATTCCGTTAGCGGCAAATGTTACCCTCAAGAATAAAAAATATAAATCCGTTTAGAAATAAGGAGTAAAATGGAACTCGAAAGAGCTGCTCAGAGCACGTGGCATTGTTGTAGTGTACCAGTACAGGTAATTGTAAATGCCAACATCTAAAGATCGCCCATCGGTAAACCGTGGACATCTATTTGCTTACATTCAGTCGTTTGTTTAATCTGAGAGATCCGAGAATCGGTGTTACAAATCTAACGCGCGAATGAAAGGGGAAAGTAGTGTTTAATTGTTATTGAACCTGGCCCTAAGTAAGTTATATAACTTACTGCAAACAGATCATAACAACTAGGTAGCAATCAAATCACAAAACCCAATAGTTGATTCCACTTTCTGTCTAAAATTTAAACCTTAATTTTCCAATGCAAATCTCTCTGTTACTTGAGTGTAAATAAGTCTTGACAACACTACCAAACTAAGAGGTATATGAATAAAAGGAACACAAATCATTCATACGAACTTAGCAAAAGTCCATTTACCCAAACTAACCATACTATGTGACGAGTGTTAAATCTCCGCTAGTATTTCTTCGGGCTGATCCTACTTCAGGTGCGGACGCTTTACGGGCGAGTGCATCCGACATCCCCGCAGCTGTACTCAGCCCGTGGAAGCTGTTGGCCATCAGTGAAACGGATCCGGCCGACGCTTTCAGCTGCTGCTGGTACATTCGCCGGTACTCGGCGTACATCTGGCGGGCTTGATTGAGCACGCGCGTTACGTTATGCTTCCGGACCATCTTGTCGAAGTGCATCGCCATCTCGTTGTAGTCCATGCCCGTCTTCATGATGTAGTCCCGGTGCTGTAGCAGTATCGTTAGACAGAGGAACATCAGGAACGGATTGCCACCACCAAACTCTTGCGGTGGTGGTAGCACACCGGCCACTTTCATTGCGCTGCTTGTAGGTGCGCTACCATCGTTGCCGCTTCCGGATACATTTCCCTCCAACAACGCTGCACTTGCCTCCAGTGGAAGCGTTGGGAGTGAGGAGATTATAGTTGGTGAAGCCAATAGCTCCACAACCGGTTTTGTATGGGTAGTATGAGTAACACCAGCTTCCGTTGCCTCTTCCAGCATCTCACCATCGACCATCTGCAGTACGACTGTCGCTGCCACCGGTGTTGGTCGATTGTCGATCGCATTCGAGGCGGCATCGAAGAACGGATTATTTGGGTGAAACTTAAACTTTACCGCAGCAGGCGAACGCGACAGTGGCGAATCATCGGACGAGTCGGAGGAATCGGGCAGTATCATCGAATTGCGGGCGGATCCAGGCACCGAGCGGTCCCCATTCTTACGCACCAGTCGAATCGGTGTGACGGACTTCTTACCCAGTCCAGTTTCTTCGATGATTTCACCATCGTATTCGAGCTCGGGATGTTCGTCCGGGGTGGTGGCGGTACGTTGCTGGATCTGTGTCACCTCACCGGTACCGACCCCACCCGATGCCGGACTTCCAACCCCATTCCCGTCACCACCGTCGTCGTCAATGTCGTCGCACTCCTGGTGCAATGGGTTTTCCCACACAAACACATCGCTGTTAGTCGCGTTCGCACTGGACGTGCTGATTCGTTTGCTGTCGCGTGGTTCGCTCACGTTCGTGCCCGTACGACGACGGCCCGGTTTATCACGGTAGCGTACCACCACAACGCTGGAACCGGTGATGGCGGCGACAACGACGTCTCCCTCCGGCGAACGATCACAGATTTCTTCGATCGCTTCAATTTCCATCGTGCGCTGGCAGGGACTTCCCCCGTTATTGTCTAGCTTGCTGTATCCGGTCGAGTCAATCTGTGGTCCACCAACCGAATCTCCACTCTCGGGGGGCGTTTCCAGATCGAGACAGCTGCTGAGCGTGTAAAACCGCTGTTGTTTGCTGTGAAAATCACTTCCGAAAACATGCCGATCGAGATTCTCTAGCTCCAGACGCAATTCACGCGTCATCGAGGTGGTCATGGGGAAGTATTCCTGCGAATCATCCGGACTACTGCCATCGCCAACCGTTGGAGCAGGAGCAGCAGCAGCACCGGCGCCTCCCACTAGTAGCTCAACCGGCCGTAGAGCCACCTGCTCCCGACGGACGGGTACGGGATGTACCGGCGACACGGATGCAGAACTATCGTCCACAATGAAGCTACTGTTGTCGCTTGATCGCGAAAGGGCTGCAGTCGTCGTTGCAACCGAGTCGAGCCCGACACCAACACTCGTCGCAGACGAATCGGAATCATCGAACGACGATTTGGTCAACTTTATCACGGGCTTCGGTTTCAGCTCGTTGTACTCGATCGTTTCCGTCGAATCGTCCCGCGCACTGCTCGCTGTCGAATCCATCGAGCAGCTGTTGTTATTATTGTTTACATTACTGGCTGCTGCATTCGTGAGCATCTTTTTCGTCACCAACCGATCGCTGATGCGACTCTTGTTCATGGTGGCAAAGCTAAGAAACTCGTTGAAATTTTTCACCAACTTCGGTTTGGTTCTTTCGCCGGTCGTTTCCGAGGGCGAGGGTTTATCCAGCGTGGCAAAGATGCCTTTCCGACCGGCGGCAAGCTTTTCCTTTAGGTCGTGAAAATGCCCCACACTGCTGGTGGATCCATTTCCAACACCACCACCACCACCACCACTACCAGATCCAGTCGTACCGGCGTTGGAGGTGAAGTGTTTCTTCTGATTGCTGAGCTGGCGAGCGAGCATCTTGCCCGTTGCTGCCGACGTGGAGAAAAGGCTCCGACTTCGCCCGATGATGGGAGAACTTCGTACACTGCTCGCCGCACTGCTACTGTTCGTACCGGGAGTCACTGAATCGCCCAGCAACTCGACAACACCGGGTTGTGGTCCCGATGGTGGCGATGGTGGTCGTTGTGGTTCCTGCACCATCGAAACACTCTCCATCGATCCGTCGATGAATGGGTTTGTTTTACTAGCCGTCTTACTTTGATGCTGCATCGGTTGATGTTGCGGCGAATGGAACACACTGTCCTCGATGTCAGTCGCATTGTCCTCTTCGTCCTGCAGGTGCCCCATCTCGAACGCTTCTTGGATGTTATCGTCATCACCGACACTTCGGACGATTTTCCTCTGCTTCACGAGCGCAATCTTTGCCTCGTCCAGACTCTGATGCACCTTCTGCACCGCACCCACCTTGGTAGAGTAGATATTTTCGCGTGTTATATTCTCATCGAGACTGAGGTTGAAGCGTCGCGATGCATCCAACCGTCCACCGTGTCGGCTGTATCGGCTCGATTGATTCGTGGGCGGATTCGTCGACGTGCAGCAGGAAGAACTAAGCGACAGTGCCGAACTTTGACGCCTCAATGCACACACTTTGGTGTAGGGATTTTCTCTGGGTGTTCTCAGCATCATCACCGCCGCCGGACTTTGGCTGGCCGGTTGGTGGATGCTTTCATCTGGTGGTGGTGGTGGCTCATATTCACGCTCGTACAATGCCAGCTCACCGGCCAGTGCCATCGGTGGCAGGGAGCTCCACAGCACCTCAAGCATGCGCAGCGCATCGTCGAACGCAAATTCACGCTTCATTTCGAGCAGAAGCCATCGGTAGCAAAACAGCAGATCGTCCGCCTGGTGGTGTTTTAGGTAGGCGAAAAAGTCCGGATCATAGTACTGCAGCGCCTCGGAGAGGTGAGCGAATTTGAGTGTCATCGCGATACCATCGAGCATGAAGTTACAATTGAGCCGCTCCATGATGGCGCAGAAGCAGATGTACGCGTGTGCCTCATCGCCCATGGTGACTAGTAGCGGTGAGGCAATATCCGACATGCCCTGACAGTAGCTGACCGCGGGATGGTTCAGTGCGTACGTTGTCAGGACGTTGAAAAGGGATGCAATGTTCTGATTGTCGTCACTGCCGGCGTAGAACGGGTGTAGACGATCCGTGCGCAGCACATCCTTCCGCACCATGCTGGTAACGTACGCCAGCTCGCCAACAATATTACCACGCTGCATCGTACTACGCCAAACGTCACGCAGCCGAAAATATTCCGCTGAAAGTGGAGAAGAAACAATTGAACAAAATTATTTTCCCTTACAGACTGTGTAGGATGTCACGGCGAGGATAACGACATTAAAAATTAGGATCCGTAGGATACGTAGAGAGTTGCAAGCTACAGCATTGAATTGCATTGAATTGATTAAAAACAAAACGCATCGCTATGAACACATTACGATGCCTCGAGGTTCATAGATATTTATAAGTTTGGTGAAAAAAAAAAAATATTTTCCACACGAATGATTGTTGATTTTACTTAACCTTGTCATACAATCACAATCGGTGGATGAATGTGTTTCGAGCTCCACTCACCTGATTTCTTTTTCATGTATTCCATCCGCTCCCGTCCCGTCATGCCATCGGGGTACACGTTCAAAATGTGCTTCCAAACCACTCGCCTCAAGCTAGGATCGATTCCACCGAGATAGATCACCTTGCGTAGCTGCTCGGGCGCCAAAATCTGACCGACGGAATCTTGTAGCTTACGAAACTCGGCATCGGCCAGCGGTGGCCGTATCGGTTGAGTCAACAGTGGATCCTCGACCAAATTAAACGCCCGCTGTACCATCGAGAACGTCTTCTCCATTTGGTTCATGATAAGTCCCGGCAGCTTATTCTGCACGTACTTCTGGCCGGCACCAAACGATTGCTGCAGCGATACCAGCTCGCGCGGTATGTTCGTGGTCGTGACCGTCCCATTGCCGTCCCACTCGGAGGCCTCCGAAAATGGTTTGATGTCGACGCGAAGATTGAGGCATGGTTCGCTTTTACTAGCGATCGATTGGTTGTGAGCGCGCAGAAAAGCTGCTTCCAGATCCCAGTCGGACAGCACGACCAGGTAGCTTTCCTGACCGTTCGCTTCGATCACCTTATAGCTGATGCCGAAATCCGTCTTCAGATCGAACGCTTTGGCGAGCAGAGAGTACAGTACCTCAAGGTTGGTGATTTGCGGGTCGACGCTGAACTTCCGCGTTTCAGACGGAACATTCTTCTCACATTTCTGAGCATGGAAAGGGTAGAAAACAACATCGTTATTGAGAGCCTCGCAATAGAAACAAAGCGTACGTCCCTGAGACGAGATAAGCTTAAATTCTTAACCTTACCTTCACTTTCACGCGGACCGCTTCACGGCTGTGACCGTACATTCCGGACATGGTGTGAATCGAGGTATCAAAAGGCAAGAACGCAAGGACGCGGAACGAATGTTTCGACCTGGTACGTCTCGCGACCCAGAGACACAGCTCGAAGGATTCGAAGGTTTGCGATGCGATTCACATCCAGGGTGATTTAGAACGTGCGTGAGGGTTTTCTTTTCGCCATAGGGAGTATTTTTCGGTTACCACTGAACTGCTGCCCTCACAAGTCACCACACTATGTTTGCATTTTTGTTTCCTCTTTTCCACTACCACACAGTTCGAAGGGCATTTTGTTTTAACCTGCCTGGGGAAGGAACTGCAAATTTGTCGCACATGGCAGCAACGACACCATACGGTCTGCAAGCGCACGTGGATGGAATGGTTCACGCCAAACTAACAAAACTCAGTGCCGAGAAAACGCGAGCAGGTTGTCGAGTTCGTTAAAGAGGTTCTTACGTTTCCGTCTGTTTTTTAATGTTTTAAGTCTTTTCCTTCTGCTGCCTTTGATAAACTAGTTTTCCTCATTGTTGACACTTTGGCTGCAGAAGAAACAAAAAAGAATGGTAACGTCAAAACGCATAGTGGGTGCGCTGTATGAAATGTAAAATGTTTTTATTAATTTTATTTGTACAAATAATGACGGAAAAATATAATAATCATAGAACACATTAATCTTTTCTTGATCACAAACCGATACAGAGAAAACAAAGGGACTTAAATTTTTTGTTACAAGAAAGTTTAGCGTTTGTGATTTTCAATCAAGTAAGCCCTTTAAATTTCCGTTGACAGCACGTAAATCAAAACATGCCAGAGTCCGTGACAATAAAAAGGAAAACGTTGTTTTGGGTTGGAAGCGGCCGATCAATTAAATTATTTTAGTTTAACTGTTAAACTTCAGCATTCCCCCGGTAAAACATGTACGCCCTCAGCTCACAAAAGAAGTTTTGGACGTTTAAAACTGAACAGGAGCTTGCTGAGCTGCGAGTGAAACAAAACATTCGATTCATTACCAAGCATGGGGCCGGCATGACGGTAAGCTGGAATGCAAACCCAAAGGAATACAGGTTTTCAATGTCGCTCTGCATTCTATCTAGGACGAACAAAAGCAGGCACACTTTCTGTCGGCGGAAGAGGAGCGGTTGCTACTGAAACAGTACGAGCTACAACTGAAGGAATTCTGCAAACGATTCGAACCACCAATGCCGAAGTACGTTGTCGGCACAGCGTTTCACTACTTTAAACGGTTCTACCTGAATAACTCGTCGATGGATTATCATCCAAAAGAAATTTTGTGCGTACATGATGATATACACAAATGTCTTACAAATACTAACAACATTCATTGCGTTTTATTTCAGAGCTACGTGTGTTTATTTGTCATGTAAAGTGGAAGAGTTTAATGTCTCCATCGCCCAATTTGTTGCCAACATTAAGGGAGATCGTGGTAAGGCGATGGATATTATTCTATCAAATGAGCTACTGCTGATGCAGGAGCTAAACTACTACTTAACGATACACAATCCCATGCGACCCATCGAGGGATTTCTTATCGACATAAAGGTAAATAGAAAAGTCTGCCCTCACCCGAACTTCCATCGCTTCTAATTGCTGCAAATTTCAGACACGATGTAATATGAGCAATCCCGATCGGTTACGACCAGGAATTGAGGATTTCATCGACAAAACGTTCCTTACCGATGCGCCCCTTATGTACGCACCTTCACAGATTGCTCTCGCTGCTGTTCTGCACGCGGCCAGCAAAGAACAGGAGAATTTGGATAGTTACGTTACTGAATCGTTATTCGGCGAGGCCAAGGATAAGCTTCCGGTGCTGATCGAAGCCGTGCGGAGAGTTCGTTCGATGGTGCGTACCATCGAGCTGCCCCCAAAGGATCGTGTGCGGTTTTTAGAAAAGAAGCTGGAAAAGTGTCGCAATCAGGAGAACAATCCCGACAGTCAGATGTATGTAACGATTGTTCGGTAACGCATAAACGATTTATTTATTGCCTCGTATATATACTTTGTTTCGTAGATACAAACAACGGATGAAAAAAATGTACGAGGATGAGGATGATCTTGATGTGATGGGTTCGTCGTATCACATGAACGTTTCGGATGTAAACCTGGATGTTTCTCAACTCAACACGAGCAATCCAGCAAACATGACGGTCGATTAACGAACAGTTCTGCGCTTGAACAAACATGGAACATAAAATATACTTTTCAGTATTTGTAATGTTTGTGTGTATGTTAACAAATAATTGAGAAATTGCTACTTTAGCCAGCCAAATATGTTATTTCGGATAGTGCAACTGAAAGGAGGAATTAGTGCAGGAATAGTTGGTTGTATAAAATCGTTTTTATTACAATAACTTTTCCACACGTTACTTTTTCCACTATGAAACGCACAAGTCAAACGCTGATCGTAGTGAGCATCGGATTGGGTTTTGACAGGAACATCTGCATCTGTGCGCCACCAGAGACGATCTGCTAGAAAGAGAAGTAAGGTCTCGCACAGAAATGATGCAAAAACAATAGATAAACACAAATATAATCCTACCACCATGTATGGAGTACATGTTTCATTGTATTATTTGTTTGCTCCCGGGGAGGGCAGGTTTTGGTTGGTCGTCATCATGATCCATCTTCATTAATACGACGGTTGCTTTGATTTGGAGCCGCTCAGCGCAACTAAATAGTGAAATAAGCTAGGTTTTTTCCGTTTTGAAAAAAGTATTGCTTTGTAGTAGCGCAAAGGAATGCAAGCAGACAATGTTGCGCTCATGGATTAGCAAAAAAAAAAACAAAATCCAAAAACTCTTGCGAAGAGGATTGAAAGGACGTTGAAACACATTAATTGGCAATCCACCACGCACACGCACACACCGTGGGTCATCATCTATCGTAGCTCGGTCATAGTGTTTTACAATTGCTGAAATATTGATGCTTTCAGAATAGCACAACTTAAACATTTGCTTTCACAGTGAGCAAAGTGAAATCAACAGTAATAAGGCAGTGTTTGAAAGAAGAGACAAGTGTGTTGGAACGACTTTCGTTACGAAATAATAGTGATGTTGTGTTGTACTTGCAGCAGACAGTATTTGAGAATTTAAAACTGGTAAATGTAGATAGCAATGTAAGCAATTGTCGATATTGTTTCAAACCCGAGATTGAACGTCTGAGAAATGTTTCCTAAACTGTAATGTGTTGCTTTCGTTATACTCTTAGTAGGAGCAATGGGTTTTAGCTGCTGGATCGTCTGGATCGTCTTCAGATGGTCTGGGAAACATGAACAAAATATACACCGATAGGTCGAAGAAAGAAAAAAGGAAAATGCGTACGACGGGCGTTCACCATAAATGTATACTAATCGAGACGACATCGACACTCAGACAGATACGATTACAAGTAAAAATAGGTGTACGGATTTCGAACACACAAAACATAAAACAGAAACAAAACCAGAGATAAACAAACATCCAAGCACAAAATTTAGTTTCATATCGCTTTCTTCTGCTTTGTTAAGTGTTTGGTTGATTTCATTTCGTCCCAAATCGGTTTCACTGGGTGTGTGTTTGGTGTGTTTTCAGGGACGTGTTTCCGCGTGTTGTGTGATGGTGTGGACTTTATAAAAAGAAGCTCAAGAAATTGTAGACAGCAGTTGCAGAGCTGAGGAAATATCTTTGGAGAAGCAAACGAGCGAAGGAATTCGGAAGGAATCATACAAGTATGAACGGAATGAAGATCGCAAAACAAGCGGATTGATTGCATTGCGAAAAGTGTCCCGTGTCCTGTCACAGCGCATCAATGAGAAGGCGATAGGGAAATGGTGGCGTAATTCCTCCAGATCACGCTTTTGCAACATTGCTCCATTTGGCTGCATTGAAATGGTGTTGTTTATTTGTTGCTCGCGCTGTACAATTACTGCCTGCACGTTGCGTACCGATTTCGTGTATTCACTCCATAAAGATGAAGACGATGCTGCTGGAGTGAAACGAAAGGTAGGATCGTTTGCGGATCCTAACTTTCCTGTTTTGTTTTGCTTTGAATTATGAGCTTTGCTGGTTTGCTGTGTTGCTTCGTTAAATGTCCTTTCTTCTTGTTTTATTCGATCGCAACTTTCGTTTATCTTGTCATTAAACACACATTTTTCTCTCGTTCTCTTATTTTTCCTATAGGATTTGTATTAAAAGTGGGAAAGCTCCGACAGCGTGATAAAGAGCTAGGGTAGAAACACGTGTCCTTAAAGGATAAATTTGGTTTAACAATCGGCCACAAGCGGCTACGTAGCAGCGCGTTTCAGCTTTAGATTCCGGTTTTCCATTAGAAGTATCATAACATTAGCTGCTTGTGTTTAGTTATTTGTTGCTCAAAATTGTGTGTGTAAATGTGTTTTAATTTTACGTTTTTCCAACTTCGTTCTATTTGCTCCTAAATCGGCCTAAATCACCTCCTTCCTCGGGAAAGTGCAAGGAAAGCAATAGAGTAGAGTTTACGATTGGGTGTAGTGATGATACATTTTGTATTCTAAATTAACTCTAGATTAGATAAGAATTCTTCTTGCCTTTCTAAACTCGTACCGTGTGGAGGTTGTTTTAAAAACGTTCAACTGACTTCGTAGTCTCTCTCTCGCAATTATCAAGGGTTGCAACATAATTAAATTCTTCATTCGAACGAAGAGAAGCGAGCCGAAACAGATGCAAAACCGCTGCACAAATCATTCGCCTCTATCAATCCATCTGTCACCACATCGTTACTTTAGTCGAACAAGAAAGTAACGAAATTTGTCTCGCCTTCCACCTTTGCTCTGAAGCATTTCCGGATTCTGTTGTGACAATCTAGTTTCATTATTTACAAAATTATTTTATCTTCTCCTGCTGCTGCTGCTGCTGATGCTGCTGAAGAGTGACTAATTAAAAACAAAGCACAGATCGTCAATTGGTTCAACTGAATGTAGTTTTATATAATCTGTCCTTACGTTAGCCTATATTTAAATTGGAAGCCTGAAAATCAATTCAAAAACATGTATGTTTTTTTTAACAATTTTTCTTTTAGCCCTGTGGCCGACTTTGGTACGATAGAAATATTGTTCTTATTTTGATAACGCAGTACAGAACTATCCTTGCCGTGTTTCTTCTTCCTCGATGAATTGACTTCATTGGAAAATAAAATTGACCAATCCGGCGGTTCGAGCGTATCGGTCACCCGGAAAACGCTGCTATTGCTATATTACGGGTAAGAAGTTTAGTTATATTTTGGGATGATTATTAAAAACGCTCAACAATTGATGGTCGTAGATAGTCTGTGCAAACCATCCGCTCGTAGTTGTGAAATAATAACGATTATCTGCATCTATACTCGCTATTCACGGGTTCTCTCCTATAATAGGGTTCGTTCTACTTTACATTCGCTAGATATTGATAGGGTTTGATGTCGCTTTGTTTCACTTCATCGGCAGACCTGTGTCTATGAGAAAAATATCGTAGCATTGGCTTCATATGTGCGAGAGGTAAAAGAAAGCATTGTTCGCTCCTTCCGTTGCTTGTGTGTTGCGTTTTTTTTCTGACGTTTAACCGGGAAAATTGCACTCGAAATAGAATTGATGGAAACGCGGGCCAACTGGTTTTGAAGAAACAAAAATTAGACTTTTAAAACATCTAATATCAGTCCTGAAAACGAGTGCCGGCTCTCGTCGGTATATGGTCACAGAAAACGCAACGAGCACAGCGGGACACGAGGAGGACGTGCTTTTCTCTTGTCGATTTGTCCTCGGACCAGAATCGTTCTTCTGGCGTCGTCTGTGAAGAAAATATGTGACCCGATGGGCTCAACGGCGCGCGTGTAATTAATGCGTTGGCGATGGCTTCGAGCGCGTCGCTCGTGAGGGATCTTTTGGTGTGCCTCGTTTCAGTTCGATCGATTCATGCCGGCTGCTCGTAATGTCTTCGAGAAGTTCTTTACCACCAAGGGTTGGCCATTCCTTGTCTTTGTCCGTGCGAAACGGATTGCAATACAACTTATGTCACTCAAAATCCCAACGTAACCCGTAAGCTGACTCTCGACGCCGACATTTCGCAATCCTTTAATGCGATTAGTTTTTGACCGTGGTTTGGGGCAGTTTCTTTTGCTTTTGTTAGCACGATTATTTGCCGTTCGTCAGTTTTTCTTTCACTCGTTCCTACTCACGTTTCTGCGCATCATCATTTATCATACGTCCATTTAAAATTCATGTACTAGCCTACATCACAGTCATTACGTTAAAGTTGCATTCGTGTTACCACTGCAAAAGAAAACCGACCCAGGTGGTCATTCAGAAAGATTCATTCGCTTCAACATTTGCTACAATCAGGCGAGTGAAGCCAAAGATAACAAGTATTTAGCAAACTCGCTCGACGAGCTAGAAAAAACGGTCTACATGTTTCCAACGTTGAAATGCGAAAGGAAAACAAAAGAAACGCAATAAAGTAGCGGAAAACGAAACATCACGCACGGAGACAAAATGTAATGAAAGTAGGAAATGGACAGCTTCCGCGAAGAGGAAATTGGTTTTCATTTACCTTTGCTGTGGGTGGCAATGGTGAACTGAACAGAACATTCGTATTCCCGGAAAAGTGCTAAAAGTAACGAGTAAGTATCGTTTCGTTTTTCATTCTAATAACTTGTAAGAGAAGGATATTCCTCTCATAAACTTTCCTGATACTGTTAATATCAATACAAATTCTTGCATAATTTCAAATATAAATATCTAATCAACTTGTTAAAAGTATTAAATGTATTTTATGAAAATGTAGAATAAGTGGCATGATGAAATTCAAATGCAGTTGCCATGGAAGCAAAATATGAAAATGAAATTATGTTATTCGTTACCCTTTCACTCTCGTTTTGGAGCATTTCTTCTCCGGCCGAAGTTGAACATGCTCTATCTTTGTATAGTCCCTACTGGTGGAGCATTAGTCCCGTGAATCCGAAAGAAAGGTGCTTAATGAGTGCTACCGGAAGCGGCTACATTATAATCCGCTGAATGAACCTTGCACCAGCGACTCGTAATTCTTTAGTGCGATGCTTCCTCCTCCAGTGAATGTAACGAACTGTGCCAAAGAGCGTTCATAACATTTCTCGGATACACAATAATGTAGCGCGATAAAAGTACAGTGTCGCCGGGTGCAATTAGTACACCATGCAGAGCCTGACAAAAAGGCCTGTTCCAATTGACCCAGATCGTGATGCGGGTTTTTGTTCCCAGATCGATATCGTAGCTTCGTGGCGATGATCTTGGTAGCGTATCGCTGAAAATCTCACCCCGTAGCGCTGCCGCTGAGCTTCCAGTTTTGCTGAATGAATAATTTAAAACAGATGGAGACGCCCGGTACTTGACTCACTCCGCAGCGAAATGGCATGGAGAGACGCCTGGTGGTGTTTAGCAAAAGAGTAGGCATTGATTTTTTTTGCTGGTGGCCTTTCGATAAGCGCTTGATTGGCCGAGAAGCGGGGTATCATTGTAAAATACGGCTAGCGAATGAATCTTTCGGCAAAAAGGATTACGAAAATGTGCGTTTGGATAGGATCCGTATGCTATGGTATATGTAAGCAGGAGTCAGCTGTGGGTACTTGGAAATATTTCCAACATAAGCTTTGCGGTTGTGAAATAATATCAAAGCTCGGTAGGACACGTTTTGTACGCCTTGGTAAGAACATGTTTCTTAGCCTTTAACAAAAAGTTTATAAAACGAATACATCCATTTTAATCCTGCTAAGCGGTGCATGACAAAGCTTAGCAATCGATAGTTTTTTTTTTTTCAATCAAATCCCTTGGTGTACATTATGCCGCTGCATAATGAAAGCCTTCGCTCGACAAAGGCATAGGATCGGAAGGCACGGTATAGGGAAGGGTTGAAAGACGAAATAATATTATTCTGGTTCTGGGCTCCCGGATCTCGAAAGGAAACCCTTCGAACGATTAAGACGAGGTGAATATGAGGCAAAGGGACACGAAGTGTACACAGAGCTGTGAGTTTGCGGTATATATGTTGACTGTGATAAAGGTATGTAGCTGTTGAATTCGTAAAACAGCGCCTAAAATAATAGATGGCACACAGAAAGAGATAACAAAAATACACGAATATACGAAACCGAAAGGTAGGAATAAATGTAGAGAACGGTACGAATAAATTATTCGTATTAAAGAAACCAGCGTGACCGTTGGTAAAAAAAGCAAAAACGAAAACCATAGAATGCGACAGATATGGAAGAAAAGGGATTTAAATTGACATAGAATACACGACACAGCTCAGGTGGAAGGGAATAGAAAGGATTCTGACATCGAACCACTCCACAAAGTAATACTAACAAGGGGAGGAGGAAATCAAAACCGAAAAGTACATTGACTAAAACTCACGTACAGTTTAGAATTTAACGCACAACAACGAGAAAAGATGTACTTAGCAAGGGAAAAGAAACATTTACAGCCGGATATCGATCACACATATCAATTATACATGCATGCAACATACATACAGGCACACTTAACAAGTAACAACATTTAACACACGTAACAAAGCACACAAAAAGCATCGTATTTACAAATAGAAGAAAAGACAAGAAAACAGTAACAATTGTAAGGGATACGGTTAACGGTATAATATTTTAAAGAAAAGAATACTTTTGTACATACAAGTATATACAACACATACAAAAGTAAGTTCGCCAAAGGTAGAGAAAGCGAGGTAACAAACGTAAGGCGTGGAAGCAGAAGCACAAAACATAAGTAAGAAAAAGATTAAAGGTTTATCAAAAAGGATACACTCTCTCGTCCTGGAGAGAACGAAAAACGAAACCATCCAAGTAAAAAAAAAGCAAAGCACGACAGTTCGATATGATCGCGGAAAGCATGCAATATTTCAGCATTTTCGTACGTTCGGTTCGGTTCTTTACAATTGCAGCTGCTTGCTCTTCTGATCCTTTTCTGGTGTGGTCTACTGTCCGTCGATGTGCGTGTGTGTCTTTTTTTTTGTATAGGATTAAACCGTTTTTATCGTTTTGCAAAAAAAAGAGTGTTTGACCGGTTTGAAAGCACTTCAATCCGGACTAAAAGCGTCAAAGCTTCGCTCGGCTTTGGGTGCATTTATTCGAATACAAAGGCTATGAAGCACAACACTAGAAACAGGTGTCTAAAGCCATGGAGGAGAATAATTCGATTTTTGTTTCGCTAAAAAGGCAAGATGTGCGGTGGCGATGACTCGAGAAAAGAGATGGAGAAAAGGAAAGAAACATCGAATCATCGCTATCAGGCGGGTAAGCTCTTCCTTCGGAATGGCTCTGAACGTCGGGGCCTGTTAAGCTGCTTTCGGTGAGATTTAATAAACGAAGAACATTGTTAGTGTTTAACTTTACTTTTGCCTTCATTGGCAAACGAAATCAGCAACGCACACTGTGATCCAAATTTATATATGCTGCATTTATTATTGACCATACGCTAAAGTTCGTGTTGTTTTACTGTTTGGTGAAGTTTTGTCTTCTTCTCTCTGCATCGCTATTACACCTGTTTTCGCCGTCACGCACATTGTGTGGGGTTGTGTTGTGTATTTCGTACCTATTGCTGGCTGTACAAGGTTTATTTTTATTCTGCATTTGTGTTCGTTTTCACACACGGATTTCGTTTCTGTTTACTCTGCTTTCCAAAAGTATTATCTAAAATAATCTAATCCCAATGCACGCCCCTCTACCCCTCTACCCCTTGTGCCATCAGAACAATCACCGTCTCGTTGTTCGCGCGCGTGCTCAGTTTTGCTTGATTAACGATACTAAAAACGATGTCAAAAAACTGTATATGTATTTAAATATCTTTTAGTCCACAAATGTGGCCATCGCTTATGTGTTTTTTTTGGTTTTCTTCTGGAGGGGAGCATAATTCGATTTGACTTTCCCAAACATTACTAACAAGTTCTTCATAAATGTATGCTCAATTACAGAACCAAGCCTATAACAATACAACAACTCAACCCGCCCACCGGAGTGAGACCGATGTTTTCCGAATGAATGAGTAAGCTTGCTTGCTTCATGATGGATTTCAAATGTTAGCGGTAATTTTAAAATGACCCGCAGCTCATGGATGGATGCCTGGTAGTGCTTACTGAAACAAGCGAGCCGCAACAAGTCGCAGTTAGTATGAAAATATAGCGAAAATCAGTAGCATATAAAGGTAGAATCTACTCTACTTTCACTCTCAGTTTACGTTCTCATAATCTTGTTCGCACGTTGTCCGCTACAGCCTAGCTACCTTTCCCTGTTCCGTCCAAAATCCTTGCTGATAGCACAACAAACACTGTGATGGTAGATCATCTTATTTTCGTTTTTGCTTTACTGTTAGTTCATACCATTTCAGATAGCAAAAAGGGATTTTTTTACATTATTCTTACTACCCTCCTGATGATTCTTCTCAGACGCTGGAATTAGTTGGTGGATGACGTACACTCTATACTAGATGATCTTTAATTCCTTCTTATTCTTCTCTGTCCTCCTCTCACAATAGTAGAACGATGGTAGAAAATTACATTTAATAGTTAAAGTTAGTGTTTTTTGGTTCACATTGTATAAGATTTTGTTATTATTAGTACTAGAAGATTGTGTGTTTGCGAGTGTATATGTGTGTGAAATTAGTTAATTGTTCTTGATGCAAATTTCCGTTTGTAGAATATAAACTCATTAAGCAACGTTTCGTATATATTTCGTTCTAGGAAAATATCATATTTGCATACTTCAAAGCAACAAAACAGCACCGCGCTTTGTTTTGAAATGAAGTTATCTGTATTGAGTGGAGCAAGAGCATCATCTCTAAGAAGCTCTTATCTCAAGCAAAACATTTTTGCTAATATCATGGCTCCCAAGCGATACCAGTTAATTAACCGATGTAAAGCAATTAAAAATATTGCCACAAACACGCTGCCGTGATGGGAATACAAATTTGTTGGTATTTTTTCCTACATTTTGCAACAAAGCTGTACAACGTCTCGTGTTGAATGTGAAGGAGTGTATCTGTAGGAGTGTGAATGCGTGTGTGGACTCCAAACGTCTTCGTAGGCGTTTGGAAAAAAAAACGTATGCATTGCTGCTTTTGTATATCTTGTTTACAGCAGCCTACCGTTTGCCGCTCTTATTGTGTTTATATCATAGGTTACGCCAGTTCAGTAATCGGTTATTACACGTCAAAAAGCTCATAAGATCCCAAACCCTAGCACATCCGCGGAGCGCACGTGAGCTATTTTAATACTTCTTACAGTAAACCGTTGCCTTTGCCAGAAACCCAACCCCAATTAAATCCCTGCGCGTGTCTTACATTGCTGGAACATTGAATATTAGACAATGGCAATAAAAACAAGACGGGTTTAAGTTTGTACAAAACGTTCGAATAGGAAATTGCTTACTGTAATTGCAAAAAAAAAGTGAGTTCGAACCAAAAAGAATCACCTTCAATTCAGAATCGCCTTCTGTTGTTCAAATGGTGATCCGAACTCTGGATAGCCGGTAGATGCGAAACCATCAATAAAGGCTGTTAACAACAATAGAAACAAAGTACAAAATGTGGCGCTATGGCGATCGTGGGGATAAGGGAACAACTCTATTGCTTTACTGGAGGATGAGATGCAATACTGCTTACAATATTACTTCCCACCTGGCGGTCACTTCCAAACGTAGCATCCCGTGCACGGGAGTGTACATGTATATCAAGAGAAGTATGTATATCAATTTGTAACTATCTATATTATGCTTGGGCTTGGCGTCCGATTTACCAACAACATCGGTTCTCTTCGAGGTTACGGTACAGCGTGTGCGTGTGTGACTGTGTGAGTGAGTGTATATATATATATACTATATTTATGGTTGTATGAGCGAGTATATGAATGTCTTTTCTTCATCTCACAGTTTACTTCGCTTTATTGGCAAATTTCGCAACATGGCTTGCTTGGCATGGCTGGCAAACTATTGCTGTGCTTTCTTATCGAAAAAAGTACTGTCTACAACTGGCCCAAAAAAAACGAAACTAATGGTTTCTAATGGTAGCTCTCTAGGTGGTGTATAGCAGGTGTAGAGCATAGAAGGAGATAAACAATTTAATAACTCGGGGATGCGCTATCTAAGAGAGTAGGAGAGAGAAATAGAGTGTGGGAGTGAGAAAAGGATGAAGAACGGGACGGGGTAGAGTTTGGAAGAGTTTGTTTGTTTAGATCGCTATGCTTAGTGAGGATTAGGCGTTAGGCGACATGTCACCCAATATGGTATATGCTGCGAGATCTTCCAAAACTCAGGAAGGGAATGGAGAAAGTACCCGAAAGCGTGTCGGGGTAAGGAATGGTGAAATAGGATGAACCGGTTTACGGGATTATTAGAGTAGAAAAACTAGGAATAAAACGCGTTACTACTTCAACAAATAAACAATTCTTTCAAGACATGTCAAAAAACCTGATGACAGAAACAAGAGAAGGTGAGAGAGAGAGAGAGGAAAGATATAGTAAAAAGAAACGCACTAGTTAAACTATCTATGTAGAAACAAAACGATGAACTTTAAACTCGCTCAGAAAAAAAACAAACCACAGAAATCAACACTAGATAATATTAATAACAAACCTTAAATAGAGAAACCAAAACAATTCGTGAAAAACAAGACGGTTAGTGAACGATGGAAAAAGAAAATTGATTTGCTTGTTAGTGAAACTCTCTATGTCCTATCATGCTTCTACGAGAAAACGAGAAAGACGGAAAACTTGAACAAGAATCTTTGGTGGTTATTATCATGTAGTTTTACTACCTTTTGCTTTGCTAAAGAAGGGCAACAAAACGGATTATTTGTTTAGGCATATTTACATGGGATCGCTTTCAGCGGCAATCTGCGCTGAGCTGAGTGAAGCGCAATTCGGGTTTCTCGTTTTGTACAATTGTTAGATGAAATGAATCAATTATCTAACAAGGACCCCCGAACAAGTGGAGGTAAAGGCTTGGAAAGTAAAAGTAG
>JXWZ01013111.1:0-13921 GCA_000956215.1 Anopheles farauti No. 4
ATGTGAATAATGTTTTTGTTTGCGCAACAGAAAGCTGATTAGTTGCACAAACCAATACATCTAAGTATATTTGTATGTGTATTGCGTTACGTATCGAACACGTACTACTATGTTCTATGGTATAACGACCAAGTCTGTTTTATTCTACGTATAGAATAATCTGATTGCACACATGTTGCATGTTTCAGTTCCTGGTTAATTGAATAATTTTTACCTTCGTTTTGTATCGAAACATTGCTTTGGCTATTAGAAAACTAGTGGACAGAAGCAGCAGACATGGTTCTAGTGTATCGTTTTGAAGTGGATTATTCATCAGATCAGATTAGTCAGATTAGGAAGATCTTGCCATGAAGGAAGAGAAAAAAACACGAGGGGGGGGGGGGGGGATAAGAGATAGTAGCGAATGGTATAATAGTAGTGGTAAAACACGTAAATTGATGTCTTTATTGATAAATGTTACGGGCAGCAGCGTGCGATACGTCAATAGCAACAAAAAAAAGAGAAACAAACCAAAAACAACTGTATATAGGGCGATTTTTCACATTTACTGTGATTCAAATAAAAATAAAAATCTTCGAATGAAAGTCTTTACCCATGTCACTTTAAATAGTAACGCCGTCGATTACTAGTATCTGAGATGTATCTCACCTGTTTGTAAGCGATTGTTGATTGCTTTTAACGTAATAAGTAACGCAGGCAGTTGATAAGTTATTGATTAGTTGGCCTGATTCGTTAAAGCTGTCGTGCCCATCGTCCTGATAGCAGTCTTTGTTTGTAGGCATGGACCAATTCTACTGGCCAACTTTCAATTATCAAAAGATGTTAATAGCAAATGAAACCTTTTCCCTCCCTTCCCTGCCAGCTAACTAACCTATAGAGCAGGTGGCGAGATGCGTGAAGACTTGCTGCAAATGCAATGCAACACTCTCCAGGATGAGGGTCCTTGTCCTGAAACGTTCCCTTTCCGCGAAACTTGTCCTGTGTATAATTTTAAGGTGTGTTGTGCAGAAGTTGCCTTGAACAATTAAAATTTCGCATCACTCAAAACGATTGCAATTTTAAGTTTGTTTTTATACAAAACGAAACATTAGTATTCATTGGCCGTTCACATCGCGCGGAGAAAACGAATGCCGGAGGAATGTTTTAAGTATGCTCCACTGAACCGTAGAGCTAATCAATATGTTCTTCGCTTAACATCGTTTCGTTGCAATATTTGTTTTTCCGGTACACTCAATTCGTACGAGCAATTTTGCAACAATTCACAAGCAATCGCAGTAAAAATGACACAGCTATGCTTCAGTCAAAATCGAAACAAACTTCCTCAGAATACTGGTTTCCGTGACGTATCGATATGTGTTTACGTGAAATATTCTTTGATTTTTACCACGGCATAACAAAGCATACAAAAGCAGTGGAAATTGTGTAAAATTAAAGAGCAATAAACTTTAGGCAGAAATTATCAACTTCAAGAGAGAAATGCAAATGATTCGCAAACAAAAAAGGCTAGAGTCCACCAGCGACCGTATTCCTGTGGAAGAATCCCCTTATCTTCCGGTTTAATGGTCCCGACTGCTGGATCGTAAGGAATAAGCGAAGGTTTGCGCAAAATTTAACCAATCATATTGAAGAATTATTGAATCCAATCCACAAACCTACGGAAAAATACATACAAATTTAAACACACATGCCACGCAATAGTGTGTGCGTGCGTACCATGCGCATCTCAAACGGGGTTGAAAAGAAATTGAACGTAAACAAACATCAAATAAAAAGGGAGACAGTGAGCAAGCAGTAAGTAGGAACGAAAATGAAATAAAACAAAATAAAGAATCTTGGTATGAGCTTTAAAAACGAAATAAATATAATGAAAAGTAATATAACTAACGTTAAACGATTAGATAATGGCGTGCGCATATACATTTAATAGTGAACACAAACATTTACGTGAAACTCAGGTGCATCCGGTGGAAACAACACGACGGTGGAACGCTGAATGGTTCAATAATAGACACGTTTGCAATGAACATTTACACGCACATGCTAATCCTTCTGAATTAAAATCATCAACCACATGCCTACACGCGTTCTGTTTGTTGGACCAAACACAATGTTTCTTTTATGCTTCCATGCCGGCATGATACGTTCACAGCTGAATTTTCCCACAATCTTTCTCGACCACTACGGTCAAGGAATGTGCGTGCAAATGGATGTTCAAAGGCGCGTGTATGTACACTAGTGCGGCGGCTGTAATGCGCGCGTTCACATGTTCCAAGTTTCACACAAAACAAGTGAAATGCAAACGAAAACATTATTTCCGCCCGCAAGTAAATTGTGGGGAACGAATAATGGTACGAAGATAAGGAGGCATTAGGAAATAAGGTGTAGCGGGAGGTGGATACTCAAAGGAAACAATCTTTTTGCAAGGCAATTTAGTTGAATTTTCTAGAACAGAGCAATTATTTAGGATGTAAGTTGCAGATACGCTATAAGTTATAATATTATTATAGAATCGACGAAAAAAGACAAAAGAGACCTATTCGTAATGATACAATTAGACGATGGGAATAAATAATAACATCTAGTGTGTATCTTGATGCCTGATTTTTGCCACTGGAAACACGTTACGTTCGTCAGGAACGGTGCAGCGAGTCGATTGTAAAGTAGGACTGATATCGTTATGATGTTAATGTAGCTGATGGACTTAATTCGGTGCAATGTTGAACGGTGGGTTTATGCAAAACGAGAATTTCTTCCCCCTCGTTCTGTTCTGGCTCGGTTGCGCGGACATGCCAACAAACGACAACAAACCCGATTGGTAGCTAAAGATAGGGAGCAATCCATGGGCAGGCACAACACAATTCAATATTACGCGGAACATAAGTCATTCTAACAGACGCGCGCGAGAACACAAACAAACACACGGTGGTGCATCTTAAATATCTCATTTCGGTACTGAAGGTGATTAAATTAGTAGTTTACTTTTTGCGATTCGATCCTTTCTCGACATTGGGATATTTGAGGAAAGATTTCCCTGTATTTTAATATTGGCAAACGTTGGTTTCAAACAGCCCGTCGAACAGTTGGTTCTATTTAGTACATTTTTGTAACGGACAGGGTGGACGTGTAAAAAAACAATTTTGTAGTCAAACATAACCGGCTGAATAGTAAAGGGCCGAGTATATTAAACACAAACACAACATATGAAAGCATTATGAATCAAAAAGGGTACAACACTCGACAACCAACATCCGGATTTCGTTCCAAAGCGTGCTACATTTTGTTATAAAATGTTGAATGAAGCGTCGAGTGAGAAGTGTGACCGTTACAGTAGATATCCAAAGCGAAACCACACGCATGCACACAGGCAAACATACAAACACAATAACAAAACATAAGAATACCCAACAAAAATAATTCCGTCAAGCAAGATCAAGGTAAGAAATTCGATGGTACTAATTGATTGAAGATGAACGATATTTTGTAGTGTTCCCTTTTCCCGCGAAAATCGAAAGCCAACCAACTGTTACCAGCTCCATCGTGCGGTTGGTATCTGGGCTGGGGGCGTTTATTAAGGACCGATTACACGTAGACTCGAAAATGAACGTCAACGGGCGACTGCGATGAAAAGCAGTGTCAAACTGCGTGTGCAGCCAACGGTTGCGTTCTAGTTCTTGGAATATTTTCATGCTTTTGCGCTACAATATAAAAAAAAACACGAATAGGAAAGCAGTAGGCGGTAAGTATCGGTAGGCAATACTAGGAACACGGGGAAAAAATAAAGAAAAATCAATAAATACAGGAAAGATGATTTTTGAGCAAAATATTGCGATAGTGAGAGGGCAAACGAAACAAAAAAAAAACAGAAACAGAAACAAAAGCGAAGCGGAGTGTGTAAAAAAAAGAAATACTTATTTTGTATACTAACTAGTAATGCGCGCAGGCAAATGCAAAATTTCCGCCCTCTATTTATTAAGCACTATATATCCGATCGCATATTTACACACTCATACTCAAGCCAATGTTGCTCGGACAAACGCACACACCATTCAACCAGCATACCCCCCGCGCACTATTGCACCCCTGGCCGGAGCATCATGCCCGGGGGAAATATGAAAAATGGCCCCTTCTCAAAGCCGCCGCCCTTCCCGAGATCCGGCGATGAACGTCCTTTTTGTGCAGCCTCTTTAGAGCATCGACAGCGACAACACCACAAAACAATACTCACACGCCAGCATCCTCCACAGCACACCAAAGAGCACAACACGCTCGTTTCGAGTGAACGCGAACACGTCCAAAGGTAGAACGAAGGAAAGAGAATGTGTGAGTGTGTGTTTGTGTGGGTAGTTTTGTTTCCTTCCTATAGAAGGCATAGATTGCAACTATTTTGCGTATCGTGAAGATGGTAGATGGTACATACTGTATTGAGCATAACATGCGGGCATAGTAACAAACGCGTTTTCGTTCACTTTCACGCTCACTAGGCTGTAGGAATCCTTAGTTTCACTCAGAGCATGGTAGATATTTCTTATTTTTGCGTTTTTTTTAGTCCATAACAGCGTGTAACGTCATTTTTATGGCCTAGCCTACTAGGATAGGTCGATCAGTGGGCTCACGCGAACGTGCCGAAGCACTATAACGTTTTTAATTTATTGGCCCATCTAAGGGTTGGTAGGATGCGCCAAAGTTTTGTTTTTTTTTTTTGTTTTTTAGCAAAGCTTAACCTTCGAACCACATTGAAAATCATGCTCACGACGATATTGCTCCCGATCGTATCAGCTTATACTACATTCCCGTCCTATTTCATTATCGTACCGAAATCTTTCCAATCAAATCGAGCTGAAATGATGTTAGCCTTACTGCATTTACTGAACGAAAATACTTTCAAAACCGTTACGGTATTCCTTCGTTCTGTTGAGCAACATCGTACTGCTGCAATCGAGTAGACACTAGACGGTCAAAAAGAAGACGAAAGAATAGAGCAAAACGCCGATATGCCGGAATGAAAAGAAACACACAAAAGCGCACTGCCAATTTGTAAAAAAAAAGAAAACAATACAAAACATAACGGATACTTTACTGATAAGAAACGGTAGCAGTAACAATTGCCGACAAATTACGTTGCGATTAGCGTGCGCCAGTACCGAAGTGTAATGTCGAACGATCCATTTCCGCTTCAAGCAAACAATTTTAGAGCGAAAAACAAACAGACAAACAATACTAAACGTGAATGGGTAGTGGCCCCATGTTCAGTACGCGTCAACAGGCTAATAGGATTCTAATTTTATTGTTTAGTTACAACAATTTATTCGTTTGCAATGTTTAAAAAAGAACCGCAACACACAGTACACTCGTTACTCCACCAAGCACACATTAGCAGCTCGCAGCAGCAGCCATGTCCACTGCAAAGTATTTTAAAACATTGGCTGATATCCATCCTATCTAGACGTTTTACCAGCTACAATCGAACGATAAGCATTGCACGTGGCAAATACGCGTATGGGTCCGCTAATTTTCTTTTGTTTACTAACATTGCTCGGCACCTATTTCGGATCCCACGCGTGTGTGCGAAGGGAAACAATTATTGGAGCGGCGATCGAGGGAGAAGAATGAACAAAGCAAACAACAGAATTAAACCAAGTAAAGGAAAGGAAGTAAACTTCCTTCATACTGTTATAAAGCGGAGAAGGGTTGCAAGACATAAAACGGTAAAACAAAGAGGCAAAATTAAAAGGAAATGAACCGAACATAACTAGCAAGCCTAGAAGATCGACGGTTGAGACATTACCATTACGGTCAAAAAGAGGGGTAGTTGAAGATTTAGTGGAGCAGCAGTAGTTTTGAAATTCAAGGCAAACATTGAAGGAATAGATACCACTCATGCACACAAACTCGACAATATGTAAATAGATATATAATAAAAAGAAAACGTCAAAAAACAAACTATCTTGAAGTAATAATTAGCTACCTAGCTAGTGGATGAGAAAGAGGGATCGTTTGCAGTTAATAATATTGAAGGATAACGAGCGAATATTGAACTCTCGCGCGGCGACAGGTGTGGACTATGTTTGAGGAATAATAGCAATTGGGAAAACTATCTTCAGCAGATCGTCATTACTCACAAGAACAAATCGTTGGAAATTTGAAAAAAAAAAACAAACAGAATGCTACAAGTACACACTACACATTTATTTCGGTGAAGGAGGGAGGATAGCGAAAGTAGCGTTGTGTACTATCTGTGGCTGGTAAACCAAATTCGGAAACTCTCAACAAATTATTCAGTTCTTTGTTCATAACGCTCTTTCCTATCTCTCTCTCACTCTCTCTACCGCATAGAGTGTGACTAGTGGCATCGCGCAGTAGACTGCAGAGAGATGATAAACGCTATGCCCGCGCTGCGGTGCGGGCAATTGGAATGCATTGTTTCTAAAGCGTAACAAAGTAAGCTTCGAGTAAAAAAATGAAAATAGCAGCAACACAAAAAAAATGAACGCCAGGTATAATTATAAAAGAAAACTACACAGACAAATCCTTTTTGGCGTGAAACGAAGTAGGCAATGATCGGAGGGCGCGATTCGGAGAGTACGGGAATTCGTGCCGTTGTTTGTAAGCCACCGAGCGGGGCGAAATAAATAGTTGATTTTCATGCGACATCGGGACACACATAAACAAACAAACGCTCACTCACACACCCACACATCCACACAAAACATAACAAGCTAAACAAACCAAAACACGAAAATACTTCTATAGCAGCGAAACTAGTGACATTCCACTGAAAGATAGAACTTAGCGCTGACAAATAATAGCGCATTAATGGGGCTTTTTTTGCCTCCCAATCGGAGGAAACGTTTGGAAATTGTCGATTCTGTCAGAGTATAAAGCGCGAGAGACAAGAAAAGCGACGTGCGAAGAAGCGTTGAACAATTAGCGAATTCGTTAGTAGCGCGCAACAACCAATAGTAAACAAATAGTAAACCAAAAACCAACCAAGACAAGATATATAGTAGTGCCACGCACGAACGATAGCAGCAGCACCGAGCAATAAAAGCAAAGTGCATGCATACATAACAAAAGAGAGAACGAGAGAGAGAGAGAGAGTGTGAGTGAGAAAGAAGAAGTGTGTGCGAATGGTAGAATGTAAACAACAATTAGTACCACGGATGTATTATTGCCGAATCATGTTTGTTTGGCGTGTGCGTACCAAAGGAGTTACGTTTTTTTTTAAATGCCGAGTCCACCTTTCTTACCCAAAATAATCTTAATAAATAATAAACAGCTGCTGCTCTCTCTAGTAGTCAGATACGGAAGGAGACAAGAGGGCGTATGCAGACCTTAGGAAGAAGATGCACAACTCAGCCGGGCAGGTGCGGGGGAGCATGTGTAAGTGGATTGTAGTAACAAAACAAAAAAAAAGCAACAAATAAGCAAACGCAAAGAAAAACAAAAAATACGGTCGAATTAGCGGAAGTCGTAAACGCAAACGAGGAACATAAAGCAAATGAAAAGAATATGATGAAACCTAGTGGAACACACTTTGAGAAGCAAGTGTAAGTGGATCAAAGAAAATGAAAATAATGAAAAAATAAACAAAATATTTAAAAAAAAAATAAACAATTTGTTTTGTTGTTTGTGTTCTATTATGGAGAATAAGAACGAACAGTGTCGGTTTGGTCGCAAGGATATATGACACTCGTAGCAATCGTAGTAATCCATGTTAAACTACCTACGAGATGAACGCAGATCAATGGAAGAATGATGTTGCAAAAAGAGCATTGAACACTTGTGTCAAAAAACAAACTTACACCGTCTTCTATACAATGTTCTGTAAAAAATAGTCTCCATTACCATTGAAAAGAAAGTGTAATGTTATAATTTTTCTTTCCCTTTTTAAACACCCTATTTCATAGTAAACAGTGCGTTGGAGTAACTGCCAATATTAATACCCGCAAGAAGAAGTTTCTGCCCGAAAAGTATTTTTGTTTCACAATATGGATTAATACATTTCTAAGTATTCTCGTTTCGTACGAACCCTATCAAGTAGTACAACAACGTTTCGGATGTGAGTAAAAGTCTTGAGTGACAGATTCACAAATACAAATAAAATTATTAAAAAAAAAAGGTTAAGACGTTGCCTGCTTCCTTAACCATGCCTTGATTCTGCTGTTGTTGTTGGAATGATGAGACCTGGAGTCTCATAAACATTATTTTGTCTCTCAGTATAGATTACAACAGCAGCTTTATAAAGGTACTCATGATGAAATACCTATCGTAGCTTCTCAACTTCTACCCTCCATGTTGTGGAGCCACCAAAGGGCTGTGCACCGAATACAAACATTTTAAAAGTCTGTAACCAGTGCCCGCCTTTGCCGATGGGATGCCTAGTATATTGATTGGTTTAGATAGCATTCATCTAGGGACGAAGCCGTTACTGCCGTTCACAGGAGCTCGTGAGTGGATGAAGGTATAATTGTTTCCATATTTGTATTTAGAACAAACATAAGCAATTTGATGTCAAACACTGTTTTAAGCGTGTACTTCTCTAAAGAAGATGCTGCCCCAGGAATTGAACACCTGATTTTAGGCTGCTAGAGAAAGGAGGAAAGCGACCACCGCCATGTTCTGGATTCGAAATTTCTTCTTGTAAGATTTGTATTAGCAATGATTTATTTTATTATCATCTGAAAGATTTAACAGATATTCTTTCGACTGGCTTAGTAATGCAATGAAGTACTAAACGATCGTTTAAACGACGAGTAGGATCTCCAACACTGCCAAATACTATTGAAGAGTCTAGAAATGCTAGCGGTCTCCTCAAGAACAATAAAGCAACAAAAGTTGACAATATTACAAGAAGAAATGATTAAGCATGGAAGATACCGGTACTCATTAAACAGTTACTGAGGTATGGCAATCGATTACGTTTGATTGGAGCCTAAGTGGTATTATCTATCCCAATCATCTCAAAGGATACAGTGGAGGTTTGAGAGTAGTAAGTATTAGGGAAATATGACGTTACTCTTTCTTTCTCTCTCTCGCTCGCTCTTTGACAAAACGACCGAAGTTGTGCCTGCCGTTTTACCGGCTTACTAGACTGACTTGTTCCATCATAAGCTGGTCGAGCGGTTTGTCCAACATCAGAGACAAAACGGAAAGTAAAAATCAATCTCTAGCGCTTTTGTTAGATCTATACCGCTATGAGCTCCATTTGAATACTCCAATCAAACAGCTTGTCTGATTTCCAAATTTGTGCTAGCCCAGCTTGTGCCAACCTCGAGGAAGAATACCCAAGTTCAATCCACCAAGTTTTCCTGAGGAAACGATACAAGAATAACAGTTCTCAGCGATATAAGTGTTTTTTTTCTGCGTATTCTAGGCTTATTTTTACCACCGTGTTTCATTAGTGGAAATTGATAAGAGGAGCATCGGGGAAGATGGCTCCTAGTTCTTCTTAAATTTTTGAACTCTTTCTTTCCTAAAATTAAAAAAACGGACTTTCTGAAACTCTAATTTAATTATTTTAATAAATGATATCATCTGGAAAAAACAATAACAACCTCAATTTCTTTTCTTCTACATGTATTGCACATGCTTTTGTCCAAAAATTTACTTTGTGCAGTTTGACAACTAATTGATTCACTAATTGATTATCCAAATTGCCAACGTTAACGGATTAAAAGAATACAAATTTTAGCGGAATTTTACACGAAGTGAAGAGAAAAGGGAATTGGCATGACTTGGTGCATCCGTTTGACAAAGCATTTGACCAGCCATACGTGCGTTGGCAAAGAAGATGTGCGACCCTTGTCAAATGTACACATCGTACTCGTGAATGAACTGCGGTAGAGTTGATTGTTTTTAGTTTTATTTTTCATGGTTTTCATCTTCCATATTACATATAAATAAAAATATCTACTACAGACTTTTATTTATTTTTCCTCTCCGAAAACGTGTTCTTCGTCGTCCTCAGAGCAGCGCGTATGTTCCAGAGACGACCGTGGGATTAGCAATTGTTGTTCGCATGACGATGATGCTGCTGCTGCTGCTGCAGCGAATCCCTCACTGACTGCAGTCACTGTACTCGTATTATGTTCTCTCTTTTTTCCACTTCCTTCGCTTCTCACTTGCCCAACACAACCACAACACCTACTCGTTCCGTTCCGTATCACACTGTATACGGTTTCTGCTGCTACTGAAGTTGTGTGTGCATGTGGTTTGCTTTTAATTGGGTAATGTTTGATTATTCTAAACACGGGTCGTTTAGCTTGTTGGTGAATGTTGACTTTTTAATGTTTTGCTTCATCATGATAATCCTATTGTTTGCTTTTCAATGGGTTTGGCTGCTGCAGCTGCTGGTTCAAATGTTTTCAGTTTCACATTTATGCCTTCGTTTGATTCTTTCCACAGTTTTGGTACAGAGCGAAAAGCGTTAAGTCGTTACAATACTACAATACGTTCTGCCGTTCCAGGTGAGAAAGAATGTAAACGGTCAATCTTTACCTAGTTGGGAACGAAAAAGTGATGAACATCGGAAAAGATAAACTATTTTTTTTACACCAGTAAATGGGGCAGCTATGTTTTGGTTTTGCTCTACTTGAGTTTTATGAACGGTCACTATTAGCAGCAAAATAACAACAAAAAATTACAAAAAAAAACACTCGTCTAAAATTTGTTTGCTTCCGTTGGTTCGTGAAGAAAGACGTATTTGGGAGGCAAGGAAAACACGTTGCACTCAGAATCAATCTCACAAAAAATGGCAATTCAATCCTTTTTAATTGGTGCATCTATGCCGGGACCATAAGAAACGAAATAACGTACGGATGGATGATAGCACAGGATAGTGCAACGCTCAAATGGCTTCCTTTGTGTGTGGTAAAACAAGCATGGGACACTTTTTGACGGTTAAGGCTAACCGGTGGCCTTCTGCCGTTGGTGGTAGGGTAATGGTGGATGCTTTGACGACGACGATGATGATGATGATGAAGATGGTGACTGTTATAAGGGGGGTGGGAGGTTTGGCGCTTAGCGCATGGTTCTGGGGGATTGCAACAATAACGGTGGCGAATAATGCGAAGGGCAGCTGCGCGGCGCACAACGAACGGCGTCGTGCTAACGCGCGCGCGCACACACACACACACACACACAACGATGATGCGGATGATGATAACTTCCTTCCCGTTTAATCTAGTTACGTTAGCAGATTGGTGGCGAAGTTAGTGCAAGTAAAGAAGATGTCTGATATAAGGGGAATCATTCCCATTCGGTAGTGCCCGGCGGTTTGGACGTCAGGTCAAGTAGCACTCGCGAGATTCCCGGCATATTGGACAACTCGTCTACCATTTTTTGTAGTACCTACAAAAAAAACGAAAAGCAAATAAATGAATAAGAAAAGGAATGGTGTTATCGAATTATTAAGTAGAGCCAATGTGGTTATTTAAAAAAAATGGATAATTGTTTAAACATGTGCATCTCGCAATAGCACAATTTGCAAATTTATACTCAAATCCATGGTGCAGCCCAATGGTAAGCAATACGATGCTGGTATTTTGAGCCAAACTCCATCTGAATCTTAGACCAGCCGCATGGAGGGCTGACTGTAGGATTGTACAGCTAAGTTAATTCCATCTGACCCATCAGTTCAATGTAACATTAACAATTGTTTATAAAATTTTTAATACAAAATTGTAAGTTTGTTTTTATAAGGATTTCGAAAAATCGATAGCGAAGTCTTTAGTAGTGATGCTGTCAGTTGGTGTTGCGATAGCAACGATAGGTTGACCTATTTTAAATCATTGTAACTTGTTGTCTGGGTTCGTCGTCGTTGGCCTAAATAAACAATGATATTTCGGAACGGCCTGATGTACGAAACCAGCAATGAGACAGTGCGAAAATACAGAAAAGCGAAACCTGGACAACGGAAATAAAGGCAACAAAAATCGACGTGACCCGACGGGATGTTATCTAATGACCATGGTGCACCAATCGTGCGTACCGAGAGGATCCTACAGGATGTTGTCTTAGGATCACACGGATAAAAGAATAGTGCAAAATGCGACTCTCACAAACACATATGGCCACCACATGTATACGCACCAATACCATACCTAATATTTGTAAATCGGTACACACAGTGAACTGAACCAAAGAACGTTTCGTCTTTCTTTTTAGAATTACATTGAGCTCTAGCATTCGTCTAGCTCCTGGTGGTTCTCATCTAGGGTCTTCTGTCCCCATTCGAAAAGTTTCTGAACCAAGGGTCCCACTTTGCGGCATAGCTCCCAACGTACCGAGGAGAACTAGCGGAAGTTTAAAGGATTTATTTGGGTTAGCAAATTGATTTGCACAATCAAACTGACAATTTGTTCGGAGTTTGATATTAACAGTTGGTGTTAAATATTTTTAAATCGTAAATATTTACACGAAAGCCATAAAAAATTGCCGTTTAAACCAAAACACGTTTAAACCGAGCGTGATGGCACGCATGTTTGTGAGTTTAGTATGGCTATACACAAAAATAATCATTTGTTTGCTTTGTGGTTTATGCCTATCGTTAAATTTATCCGCTATTTACTTTGAAATTTCGTGTGTTTAAATCAATAACTAAAATGGAGATAAATTGAGACCTTTTTATCGCGGCGCGGTAAATACCCAAAAAAAAGATAAAGATCGCGGAATGGCTTGTGAATGTATTAGTTTGCCCATGACGCTCACTCCGAATCATGCTCTGATAAAAATGGTAAAATATAATGCTGAAGCATATTGTAACACGTGTTCCAAATCGATATCATTTTCTTATATTCAATTAAAAAAAAAAAATAAAGTATTGACAAATATCCATGATTTTCAAACTAAACTCCACGTTTACAGGATTGAAATCGATCTTCCACGAACCGATGAAGGACATTTGGTGTGTACGGCATTTATACTTACATTAGACGGTAACCTGTCGGTTCCGGGGATCGCTGGCACACCGGTCATGAAATCGTTTGTAACGAACGGTCGCAACACAACGGATCGCATGCAGGACGGTGTCTTCTGCGCCGGATCCCGATCGAAATGGATCGGTATCAAAATGACAGGCATTTGAGAAATTTTACGCATACATTCGTGCTCCATCAGGATCTAAAAAAAAACACACACACACACACAATTATGCGATGCCACAGTTAGTTGTTTTTTTTTCATTTCTCCTCGATCGCACACCCCAGCAACTCCGCATTATCCTACCTTATTGACGATGCTATCCGCCTGGCGCAGCTGCCACACGACACTTTCGGTGAGCAGCGTGTGGGTAATGTCTTGCACCGGATACTGGACGACGTCACCGAAGATGTAGCATACTCTATTTACATTGTGCAGGATGCGCGGGATTAGCTTCGCCAGGAAGAGCATATCTTGCCAATTGGGCACTTCTTTGCTGGAGAGACCCACGGCGTAGCTGTAGGAGCGTTTGTCACCTATTTTAATGGGGAGAATGCAAAGCAATGCTAGCGATCAATCAACTCTCTTCGTAGATGCCGCTCACACTCTCACCTTGCACACCGACGCTTCGGATTGGCAGTAGTGTAGCATTCAGCTTGATGTTGCTAGAAATACGGCAGAGCTGCTGCTGATCTTCCTTGGTCGTCGTACCGGAGACACGGTTCAGCAATGCGTGATTTTTCTCAAGCTTATTCTTATAGTCCACTATCACTTTAACGATTACCTGTGACGAAGTGGAAGTGGTGTGGAAGTGGAAGTGTAAACGGAGCAAGGATTAGAAAACGGTTCGATTATCACCCGGCATCTTTCTCACCTGCGTTTCTGAGTAGTCTTTCATAAATGCTTCCTCCGCGCACAGCACACGGATGGCCAACCCCGGACCTGGGAAGGGATGCCTCTCGATCAGATGAGCCGGTAGGCCCAGCGAATAGCCTAGCTGTCG
>JXWZ01013112.1:0-28035 GCA_000956215.1 Anopheles farauti No. 4
CCTCCACCAAGCTGTCCCGCCGGAGGAGTTCCGCCGTACTGCTGTACGAATGGAGGTTCCGGTCCCAATTGTTATGTCCCACCACCGCCAACTCGGCCACCAACTCGACCGCCTCCACCGCCACCAAGCTGCCCAGCAGGAGGAATTCCGCCGTACTGCTGTACCAACGGCGGTTCCGGCCCGAACTGCTACGTTCCTCCGCCACCAACTCCGCCGCCTACTCGTCCACCACCGCCACCAACACGTCCACCAAGCTGTCCCGCTGGTGGAGTTCCACCGTACTGCTGCACAAATGGTGGTCAGGGCCCGAACTGTGTCGTTCCCACCAGACCACCGAAGGGAGAAGAATATCTACCGCCCTGCCCGAATGGAGGCCAAGGCCCGAACTGTGTCGTACCGACGCGTCCACCAGTAACTCCTGCTCCTAGGTAAGTTCTTCAGGTATCACGTTATTTTCATACGAAACCAACTTCCTTACAACTTTTATATATGCGTTTTTTTTTTTGCTGAACACTATAGGCCTCCATTTGGATGTCCTAACGGAGGAGTCCCACCGAATTGCTGTACCAATGGAGGACAAGGACCAAATTGTGTTATTCCTAGACCGCCACCTCCGCCACCAAGCTGCCCGGCAGGTGGAGTTCCTCCCTATTGCTGTACAAACGGAGGATCTGGACCGAACTGTTATGTCCCACCTCCACCAACTCCCCCTCCTACTCGTCCGCCACCGACACGACCACCTAGCTGCCCGGCAGGTGGAGTTCCTCCCTACTGCTGTACGAATGGTGGAACTGGACCGAACTGCTACGTGCCACCGCCCCCAACTCCCCCACCAACGCGTCCATCACCTCCACCTCCAACTCGTCCACCGAGTTGTCCTGCCGGCGGAGTTCCTCCCTACTGTTGTACCAATGGCGGTTCCGGTCCCAACTGCTATGTTCCTCCCCCGCCGACACCTCCGCCAATACGACCGCCCCCACCTCCACCAACACGTCCTCCTAGTTGTCCTGCCGGAGGTATCCCGCCGTACTGTTGCACGAACGGAGGAACTGGACCGAACTGCTACGTTCCACCACCGCCAACTCCACCGCCCACTCGGCCGCCTCCACCACCACCAACACGACCACCAGCATGTCCTGCTGGAGGTGTTCCACCATACTGCTGCACTAACGGAGGAACTGGCCCGAATTGCTACGTTCCCCCGCCACCGCCTCCACCACCCACAAGACCTCCGCCAACACGTCCTCCGAGCTGCCCTGCTGGAGGTGTACCGCCGTACTGTTGCACGAACGGTGGCTCAGGACCTAACTGCGTCGTCCCTACGCGACCGCCCCCACCAACGACACAGAGCAACCAGTACCTTCCACCATGCCCGAATGGCGGAATTGGTAAGTAAACAGAGACAAGCTGCGATTACGTTCTTATGCTCTTAATACCCTTAACAAATCTACTTTTTTTGCTGTAGGACCCAACTGTCAAGTACCGCCTACTCGACCACCTAGCTGCCCATCGGGTGGGGTACCTCCGTACTGTTGTACTAACGGAGGAACTGGTCCGAATTGCTACGTGCCACCGCCGCCGACACCACCGCCAACACGTCCACCGCCACCACCTCCCACTCGTCCACCGAGTTGTCCCGCTGGTGGAGTTCCTCCTTACTGTTGTACTAATGGCGGAACAGGACCAAACTGCTATGTTCCACCGCCACCGACTCCTCCTCCAACACGTCCACCGCCTCCACCACCAAGCTGCCCGGCAGGAGGAGTTCCTCCCTATTGCTGTACAAACGGAGGATCTGGTCCGAACTGTTACGTCCCACCGCCACCCACTCCTCCTCCAACACGTCCGCCACCTCCACCACCGACTCGCCCACCTAGCTGCCCGGCAGGAGGAGTTCCTCCCTATTGCTGTACCAACGGAGGATCTGGACCGAACTGCTACGTTCCACCGCCACCGACTCCTCCGCCGACCCGACCACCGCCACCACCGACTCGCCCACCAAGCTGTCCTGCAGGAGGTGTACCTCCATACTGCTGTACCAATGGCGGTTCCGGTCCCAACTGCTATGTCCCACCGCCACCGACACCACCACCCACTCGACCACCACCACCTCCTCCGACACGACCACCAAGCTGCCCGGCTGGTGGAGTTCCTCCATACTGCTGTACTAATGGCGGCACTGGACCGAACTGTTACGTCCCACCTCCACCAACTCCTCCTCCTACTCGTCCTCCTCCACCACCTCCAACTCGTCCTCCGAGTTGTCCAGCCGGTGGAGTTCCCCCGTACTGCTGCACTAACGGCGGATCCGGTCCAAACTGCTACGTCCCACCTCCACCCACTCCTCCTCCAACCCGTCCACCTCCACCTCCGCCACCAAGCTGCCCGGCTGGTGGAGTTCCACCATACTGCTGCACTAACGGCGGATCTGGTCCGAACTGTTACGTCCCACCACCACCAACACGTCCGCCAACTCGTCCTCCACCTCCACCACCAACTCCAGGCAAGGACAATGAATATCTGCCACCGTGCACCAACGGAGGTGTTGGTAAGTATACGCGTTTTTACGGTCGTTTGAGCTCGTCGACAATGTAACTCACGGAACGTTCTATTCAAATCCTTAGGCCCGAACTGTGTCGTGCCCAGCCGACCACCTCCACCTCCGACGCGACCACCGCCGCCTACATGCCCGGCTGGAGGCATACCGCCCTACTGCTGCACAAACGGTGGATCCGGACCGAACTGTGTCGTACCGACGAGGCCACCACCGCCTCCAATTAGCCCTGCTCCTAGCTGTCCTAACGGTGGTGTGCTACCTTTCTGCTGCACTAACGGTGGCCAGGGACCGAACTGCGAGATTCCATCCCATACGCTGGAGGAAGACGGCTACCATTACAAGCGGCCAAGCAAACCGTTCACATTCTAGCTTTAGGTGCACCGAAAGTGTTCGGAAGATGTATTTTCTATTCATTTAAATTTGTCTTTACTATTTGTTTAAGTTGATTCGTTCATCTGTGAATAGCAATAAACGCAAAACACCTCTACTCATGTACAGTTTTAATCAAATCTCGATTTTATCTTATTATTCTGTGTGTTTCTTGAGAAGCGTGAGAAATTTTCGAAATTTTTGTCGGACGATTTAAATATCCTGGCATCGGAACCATCGAAACCGTCACTATCTGAAGATCTGAACCCGACACTGTAACAACAGTGGCAGCACGGCAAAATAACAACTGTCAAACATCAATGGCGTCTTTTTTCACGGGTCTCGTTCGCCGAAAACAGAACAACGTTTTTCTTTTTCCTCCGGTGTAAATCATACAAAAAACGGCTCAAACTAAAGTGGCGAACCGCATGTGCCGGTTGGTTTGTGTATTACTTAAGTTTTAGTTTTCTTTTCTTTTATTATTATTTCGATCTGGACGATGGACATACCACCTCCGCCAGCGCCAAATGGTAAGAGGCTTCAGCTGAAAACGGAACCCTGTCCTATCAGGGGCTGTGATTGACTGCATCTGCATCTTCTATTACATATTACTGCAGATATCGAACTACGGAACATTATCGATAAACTAGCCGATTTCGTCGCTCGCAATGGACCCGAGTTTGAGTCGATGACCAAATCCAAGCAGAGAGGCAACCCAAAGTTTGCATTTCTGTACGGTGGCGAGTACTACAATTACTATCAGTACAAAGTGATTACCAGGCAAGCAAGTAAGTTTCGTCGCGGTCTTGCTGATCTGCGCAGCTAAAGTCGTTGTGAACGTTACCAACTTTATTGTTTACGTGCTCGTGCCTATAGTGATGCAGCAGCAACAACAGCAATCACAACAGAACATGCCAATGCCATCCCTGATGGGGCAGCACGGAATTCCTCCACTCTTGGCCGGGTTTGCACAGCAACCGCCACCGCAAGCACAACTGCCGCCCGGCACCATGCAACACCAGCAACAACTGCACCATCAGCAGCAATCGCAAGCACAGCAACTTCCGCCGCAACTGCCACCACCATCCAATCCGAACGGAAACGGCTCATCGTCAAACGCAATGCCCCAGATCTGGTCCAACCCGCCACCAGTGAACACCGGACCACCAAATAATGCCGGCGGACCGATGGTTGTTCCGAATGCTCTCAACAGCCAGCTTACGGCGCAGCTGGAAACACTTACCAAACAGCAGCAGGCTTTAACCGAACAGATTCGGCAGTCGGAAATGAATCTCACGGCACAGCACGGGGTGCGTGAACAATTGTTTCGTTACCCTGCCCAAGCAGCACATCTGACAGGGTATCTGCTCGTTTCTTCTCAGGTTCTCCTGCAACAGCAACAAGTGCAAATAGACGAAGCACTGATCCGGGCGCAGGAGGAGCTGCTTATCACACAGGCTAAAGAATACCATATCCCACTGCACGAATTCGACAGCAAACTGCAACCGATTATCGATTCCTGCACGAAAGACAGTATATCCAATGGTAAGTTGCTCGTTCGGTGTTTCCTTTGTTGCCGTTCGTTGTGCTGTACGTTTTTATTCGCAATACTGAAAACATACAACGAAAACTATCCTCCCCCCTATGATTCAAAACATTCTACCGTGCTTGAACATTCCATGTATCCTCTGCCCCCTGGTTGCTCTAGAGCGGAATCCTTTAGTTTCCTTCGTGCATCACTTGTTTGTGAAGTTTAATTTCTTAGATGTTAAATACAACTTGTGATTGTACGTAAATGGTTTAGCCCAGCAAGGGAATTTTGAACAAAATGTATCATTTATCTTCTAAATTATCGTTTCTTGGATTTAATTGAGAAGTGCAACGATTATTTCCACTTTATTTACTAAACTACCTCAAATAAATGCTTTAGAATTATACAACATCGTATGTTTTAGCATTTATCGGATAAAAATCTTAAAAAATATTCACCTTATTTAATTTGAATATAATTCTGCTTGATCAATGTACGTATACGATCATTTTCAAAACCGTAGCCGTTATTGAATATTTTTGAAACAGTTTCAGTTTTCATCATATCCGCAGAGCATATAGAACGCATCCTCTTCATTGTTTCCACTGTTCCCCACAACCCCGCCTCTCCCTCCCCACTCTCCACCACACCTTTCCCTCGTGATCCACGTAAATGTTCCCACACAATTATGCATAATCTAAAACAAAACAACAACAAACCAAACATCCTACGTTTCTAATGGCAAATTTCAATCTACATATATTTTTTTGTTAATTACAATTTTAGGAAAAGGCTGGATTTTACAGCATTGTACCGATTCGGGAAAATGTCAAATTATTTCGCAGTATCTTTTGAGAAAGTAATAATCACCATTTATACCGTTTTTTTATATTTACTATATATTGCCCTATATAATTAATGCGTATTACATGTTCTACCATCCGTACGTCACTTGATGTTTTGTTACCATTTCGGTATCGAGATCAAAAGTCTCAACTCCCGCTTGTTCCGGGCGTACGCGGCCGGGTTCTCGCTTGCGTTCGGAAGAAACCGAAACGAACATTAGAATAACATGAAAAGTGTGCTTTCAATGGCCCACCGAAAGTGCATTTTATTTGATTTCTTATAAGCAGCTACAATCATTTAAATACTGTTCTGCATTTCGCTACGTAAAGGCTCCACTCGTTGCGTTGTGATAAAAAAAACAGTAGTAATTATTTGTTTAAATGTAAATAACTATTCAACAACAGCAGCAATCGTTTCGTCGGCCACCCTCTTTCGAACGCGCAGTACCCGGCAGTGGGCTCGCGAATATTGATCAGAAAGCAGCAGGACAGCCAAAAAGACCTTAGCGAACTTTCGTTTTTTCGATCTCTATCTCTATCTTCTTATAGGGCGTTAATAGCTGGAGTTTTATTTACGCAAAAATTGCACCTGATATATTTGGTAAATGATGTTATACATCATTGGTAAGTACTCTTGTTTCCTTATTTATTTAAACTATCCTTATTTTGTTTCTAAACACCCCTTCGTACGTATTCCAAACGGTGTCGTAGTGCCAGTAGTAGTGGCAGTAGTGTGTAGAGTAAATGAAGTTTGTTTGTAAAACTGCAACTAAATGTATACCGCCTTCCTTGCTTGTTCCAAAGATCCCATCAATTGAACATTTACATGTGGCTTATTCTAAGTGTGCAACAAGCAATAAGTATAAAAATAAATCTGCTTTTGGCAAACACTTTTTCTATTCGAATAACCCGATTTGACTATCATTGAACATAACATTAGTGTTTCGAGTAAAGTTTTCAACAAATTAGCCAACAGTTTTACACAAAAAGAAGCAACGTCCTTCTTGCACCGCCCTTCCCTCTTCTAACACATACGTAAACGTCCTTTCCACGCGCTCTGCTCTCCGCTCTGATTGGCTCAAACGCTTCCACCTACCTAGCTGCTGAAAATTTTCAAAACAGAAACCAAACTTAGTAACACCTCTTACAGCATCCGGAAAAACGCCGACGAGCTGAAAAAGTGTCTGGAGAGCGCGGTCATTCCGATGTTCTGCAATGCTCAGATAAGTGAGTTACCATCGTCCGTCGATGCAGGCGGTAATAGCGATACATTTTCTTATGATGTTTTTTCATGCTTCTCTTATCTACCCGTAGCCGCGAACGATGAGCAACGGGTGAAGCTGGCCAAACTGCTGTCACTGTGGGAATCGAAGGGGAACTTTTTCGATGCCTGCGTCATCTCAAAGCTGAAGTCGCCGCCATCATCACTCCAGGAGTACCAGACTAGTCTGTTGACGCAGCATGCCAACGTCGTTGCGGCTATTACGCAAGCCACCAAAACTACGTTCGAAAAGTAAGAATAGCCAATTTTGAGAAAAATTTGCAATATACATATATTTGTTTTGAATATTTTTGCCATTTGTTGCTTAATATTAAATTTTTTGCACATTCTTTCTCGCTCACAGCTACCAGCAGCAGCATCAAGCATTTGTACAGCACGCCACCCAGCAGATAACGATGCTGGAAAAGCAAAAGCAGCAGCACCTCGAACAGCACGCACGAACAGCTGCACCGGGTGGATCGGTACACGGTGCTCCGCCACTGCCGCTTCTCCCGGAGCTTATGGCGGCCGTCGTCGGCGGCGTAGCACCCTTGCCCGGTTCGGTAAACGGTGGTTCGGGGCCACTTTCCAGCTCAGCCGGACCACAACAACAACAACACGCACCACCACAAATACCAGGCGATCGTGTCGGGGGACCAGGTGGAGCGGGCGGACCTACGGGCGGAAATGGAAACCAAGTCGGTGGAAACGGCGGTGGTGCTGGCACGATTCCTTCCCTGCTCGATCAGAACATCAACTTCGGATTGCTGTCGGCTGCGCTGCAGAAGCTGAAAAACATTCAAGATAATGGTTCACCTGTTTCCGGTGGTGCGAGTGGAAATCAAAATAACCTAGCCGCACCGCCGCCTTCTGCGGTGTCGTCCGTTTCCTGTCGAGACGGAGGTGAGGGAGATTATACCCAACCACCGCCCATATTCCCCATTCCGGATATGTCGCGTCCTCCGCCTAACTTCCAGTACGGTGCATCGAACCATCCAGGCGATGGCGGAATGCAGCACCCATCGGATAGTCATCGCCACCAGCAGCAACAGCAACAGCAGCAGCAGCAGCAGCACCATCATCACCTCCACCACCAACACCATCCCGATCACGATCATGACGATCGTGATAGTGGTGAGAGAAGTCTGATGTACGATCATGATCATGATCGGGCGGATCTTATGGATCAACCGCCACCGGATCATCACGACGAGCATGACCAGCGACACGAGGAGGAACCGGAAACCGTACCACAACAGCAGCCAACACCGGTCAAGATTCCCTACTTCGAGCTACCGGCAGGACTGATGGTGCCACTGATTCGGCTGGAGGATTTCAGCTACCATCCGCTCGATCCGGACGAGATTCGACTCCCGCCACCAACACCAACCAACGATCGGTTGGTGAGCGCCGTTGAGGCATTCTACGCTCCTCCTAGCCACGAGCGACCGCGTGATGGGTAAGATATGTTTTTTTTATTGGTAGCCTGGGAGAAAACATTATTTCTAACCCTACCTTCCCACTATTTCATTTCTTCCCGCAGCGAGGGCTGGGAAAAGCTGGCCCTGTACGAGTACTTCAAGGTGAAGAATGCTTCCCGTAAGCAAAAAGAGGACGAGATCGAGCGTGGGATGCGCGATCGTTCCCGCTCCCCGTCCCCCATCGATCCGGATCTGCTGAAGGCGACCAAAAAGCAGAAAAAGCGAACGTACCGCTCGAAAAGCCGTTCTCGATCGCGCTCCAGGTCACCGGGTCAGCAGGCGGACAACGGGGCAGGTGGAGTAGGGCACGGCGTGCAACAACAGCAGCAGCAGCAGCAAAACATTGGTCGAAATAATCAGCATCGTCACCATCGGAACCATCGATCACGCAGTAGATCTCGATCGCGATCTCGATCACGTTCGCCATCGAACGTGTCGGCTAGCAATCGCGCACCCCGGTCACCCTCAACCGGGGCGCTAACTGTGTCGGGTGCCTCTCGTCCAAGCCGCAACCGATCACCGCTCGGACGTCGCGCAGGTGTGGCAGGTGGTGAACGAGATCATCGGGAACGTGGCGGTGGTCGCGACATCAGAAGGTCATTGACTCCTCCGAGCTTCGGTGGCGGTGGATACTTGAAAGGAGCGGCAAGCAGTTTTCTCGACGATGGCAACAAACCAGGTGCTGGAAATATGGGTGGCTTTCATAGCATGACGAAAGGAGGAGGAGGAGGAGGTGGTGGTGGTGGTAGTGTTGGTAGTGGTGGTGGTAATGGTGGTGGTGGTGGTGGTGGTGGTGGTGGCGGTGGTGGTGGAGCTGGTCCCGTTGGAGGAGATCGAATGGGGCTTGGAGCCACCATGGAACCGATGCGCCCGGAGCCGGCATTCAATCCGGCAGATCCTTACGAGAGCTTTCGTAAGAACAAGGGTGCGGCCTTTATTACGCGCATGAAGGCACGGGCGGACGAGCGCAACTAGTTCCAAAGCAACGAGCGTATCCCGCGTCGTCAACTATTTTCCGGAAAAGTCTCCGTCGGCCGTATCTGTAATGTGTGTGTGTGTGTGTGTGTGTCTGTGTGTTTAGGTCGTTCCTCAGAGATTCTTCTGCATACGCCTCAATTAAATATGTAAAATTTATAATACAACACACACTGTAAAAGTCACTAGAAAAAGCGAGAGAGAGAGAGATTACAAATACACGTAGACCAACATTCTGCCTAACCTTGGTGCTTGTCCGTATTGAAAAGAAATGTTCAACATCAGTACTTTCCAATAGTGCTTTCACGTGCGATCGTGTGGCGGTGCTAAGACCAAAGAACTCAAAAAAGTAAGCATCGTTTTCCGAACGTCGCCAACCTACCTGATTTGAGTTGTCTGTTTGCACGGGAAAAATGTGACGCATAATTCACCTTGAATCATATCGCTTTATTTTGCGGTATCCAACATAAATACTGTATGCTAACGAAAAACAGAAGGTTCGTATCGCTTTCATGATTTCTGTTTTGTTTTGTTTTCGATTCATATTTTCGCATTACAACTAACATTTCAAACAGCATCTATATGGATTGCATGCTTTTTAGATGAAATTACTTCATCCGAATCTACGCTGCAGAACGCGCACATTGCGACTGATTTAGCACTTCGCGCAGCGTAGGTATGCAATCAGCAAGGCAAATGCTCTTTACAGTGTTGACTTAGCAGCTGTGCGGTATGAATCGGTGTTGCTACTACGCTTGAAAGACGAAATTATTAACACTGTTCCTATTCGAAACTTTACCAAACCCTTAAAGGTTCGATCGATCGAATCGAAGTAAAGTTTGTTTCGTTTTTAAGAGCTTTTGCGTGTTAAATGAGCACAGCCGCACCGATTTCAACACCCTCCTATCCCTTCCATCACTGGTATCACCCCACCGTCGTCATTTTTGTGACGCTTCATACCGCTTCATTCCTTACAATCTTGCTTGTATATCCCTATATGACAAGTTAGCTGTATACATCATAACGACCCATTTTCAGACACCTTCGGTTTTGTTCCGTGGGTATAGGAGGCAACGAAAGTGAATAAAATTATACGTACATGTATTTTACACATTTTGCCTTCTGCATGTCCGCCCTTTAGACCTTCATGCTGCGTCTTCGTCTTATCTCGACACTCTGATTGATTTTAACGAATTTTACCATCTCAAAATTTGTATAACCCCTTTTTACAAGCAAAATTTGGTATATTGTGTATTGTTAGTGTTTTTTTTCATTTGAGAAGCTTCTACAAGGTTCACGCAACTTGTTCCACGGTGTTGAGAGTGTAGATGCCACTGCCACACCATGCCCGGTATTTTGTTATTTACTGTGGAATTTTGTGGCATTAAATATTAGATTTTGTAAACTAGAAACTCCTCTTGGAGGATTGATTTTACTGGAGGAGAAGGTTTACCCTCGGTTGTGGCGATAGTTTAAAGTTTTGAAGTGTTACGCTTTTCTTCGCATCACAAACGCACGCTTCGCCATCATTAAATATTCATGCTTTTGATAACGTAGTGCACTATTAGCGCGAACACGACGAAACCCACCAGCACGATCAGGTTGGTGTACATCGAGTGCCAAATATTGCTATCATCCACTCCCGACCGGCCAGCACCAACCGCGCCTCCACCTTCCGGCGCATCAGGACTACCGAGTGAACCATTCTCTGTACTGTTGCCGGCCTCCTCCGCGCTAGCCGCCGCTTGTTTGCGCTGCTCCTCGATCTTCTGCAACCGTTCGCTGATCTCCTCGCACACCTCGGGAAACAGCTCTTGGAACACCTCGTTCTTCATGTTAAACTCGAGCGACTGTTGGGCGTATCGGCGCTTCTCGTGCGTTGTTGTTTCGCATGAACCCATGGTCGGTGTTGTCTCGAGCATGAAACTGAGCAGCCCGGTAAGGATGGTGGCCACCGACCAGGCCGGGTTCCACGTGTCGGGATGGAAGTCCGATATGCTAAGGCAGAGTCGTTTGTTTGTCTTGAAGCGTCCGTTTGGGGTGGTCATGTAGATGGACGGTGGTTTGAAGGGGAATTCCTTGGTGAACAGAAGCGTCCCGTGGTAGTAGCCACCGTAGTAGGGTGAATCTTCCGGGCCTTTGATCACGTAGTGCCATTCGAGAATGTTCGATGGTAATGGTTCCGCTGTTATGTATGGTACTGCAACAAAAGGAAGTGATATTAGCAACGAAAAAAAAAACATATTCCATGCTCTCGTTCTCATACCTGGATCGCGTTTCAATCGCATGTAGTCCTGTTTTAGCCTGCAAGTGGCAGTCGTTTTTTGGTTCGTCATCGTCGTGGCACTCAGTGTATCTTTACCACCGCGTAGCTGGGGGATGATGTTAAAACAGATGTTTTGCCTCACACAAACAGGTTTGTGGCAAAACACGCTCTAAATACTACACTTTATGACAACAAGCGACAATTATCGTATTTTAAAGGTGATTTTTTTTTTGCCCGAAAGCAGCCTGCTACGACAATGTATCGTACGACTTCTGTATTTTACAACGTGGGAAATATATTGTTAACGTTTACTGCTTTATTCTTGTGGTATATGCTTTTACAACCCTTCTTTAGTGACTTATTTATCTCACTAAAATGAACAATTGAACTATGGATTCGAATGCTACGAACTGTGCATCGTAATTATTTGCGCATTGCTTCTGTATTGCCAGGACTTTTCTGCTTCTAGCACCAGACGATGGCGAGAAATAGTACACAAACCGTAGAACTAGTCACCAGATGCATCGAGAGCTACATCACACTACACGTCAGCGTTCTGCACCGTGTTTGTAAGGCAGACTTCACTGGGATTACTAGGATCGCTAAGTAGACAAATTGAAAAGCACACAACACTCAAACCATGGAAACCCCGAAATGGCTGGGTGCACGCGACGGAAATTACGATAAATTACGCGAAAGAGAATTTGGTGGAACTTTTCTCCGATCGCAACAAAAAATCAACACCTCCCGTTTCTGATGAAAAACATCACAACAGTTTGACAGTTGGACAAGAACAAGGAAAAAAACACACACACACACAATCTCAACTCTACGGTCTTTAGATTTCTTAAATTTGTCAGTGCTTTCCAATTTTGTATCTACAAATTTCATATACAAGAATATATTTTTCATTGTATTTCTTTAAGTGGTTTAATTTAAATGTTTATGGTATTGTATTGTGCTTTATTTGTTTTCTGTTTGTCATCCAAGCGACTAACGACTTGTGGACAAGCGATTGATTGTTTGCACAATGTCAGTAGGCCGAATAGGAAGGAAAAGAAAACAAATATAATCTAGCAAACAGGGATGTGAGGAAAATATAAGCAAAAGGAGCTACACCGAGCCAACTAATAGCCACAACTGTTTCGATGGATTATTTACAAGAGGCGGTACTGCTGGGTATCGATCTGCTAGTGCTATTTGTGTGCAGCAATCAGTACTATAAACTACGGAAAAACTGTCGTGCCCTGAAGGTAGAGCCCCATCCGCGAAAGGATAGGAAAATATCGGTCGTATTATGTCATAACTGGTTCCTTTATATTGTTTTTTAGGATGCGCCACAGCTACAAATCGATGACCAGCTGCCTGATCGACTTCTCAAAGAACCGGATCAAAAGTTAAAATATGCCGTCATACGGGGAAGCGTTACGCCAATTGGGACCTCGCTGCGCAGCGCTATGTCCCCATCGGTCACCGGTGTGCTGCAAACGATGACCCTAACGTTAGTAGATACCTCTGTTAGTTTTGTGAAAGCTGTATAAAAAAACTACATTTCTCTTTACAGCGAACATAGAGTCGCCCGTGCAATGTTTGGCTTTTGGCAGGAGGAGAAACAAATTATTCACGTCTCGGCGAACGAAACCCCTTTCAAGCTCGTCAACGGTAAGCACGGAGTGGAGATTGTCAACGGTCTTTCTGCCGAACTGCTGGACATGGACACTGTGTACGAGAACTATGATCCTTCCTCGCTGACCGTGTTTGACCACCTGTTTGGATTGTTTTCCGGCGTGCGCCAGAAAGGCCTACAGACAACGGAGGAGATGTTGCGCGACGGTAGCTTCATCACAGCCGTCGGTGAACTCGAGCTGGATGGTAGCGGTGTCCGGTTGCACCCACCGTCGAATGGTTCACCAATGTTTCTCACAACGGCCACTAAAAATACACTGCTCAAACGGCTCGAGGAGGCACGGTCTTCCACACTGTTGAAAGTTGTTGTGTGCGGTACGATATCAGTCGTACTTATTGGGATAATAGCGCGCAAAGTTTACAAGCGTAAAAAGCAGGAATGGGATGAGCTCAAGCTACGCAAGCAGTTGGATGGATCTCGTGCTATACGACGCGCCCGGATGCGGCCGACCGTCGTAAGCGAGGATCAGCTGTGCGTGGTGTGCATCGTGAATCCTAAGGAAGTGATTTGCTTGCCGTGTGGACACGTCTGCTTGTGTGAAAATTGTGCGCAAAAAATAAGCCTCCACTGTCCGGTGTGCCGGACCGTGATCGAAACCAAAGCGGCAGCGTTTATTACGTAAATGTGCAATTTTAATTCAGTTATACTTTTAATACTCCTGTTTGGTTGGGTTTTATTTGTGTCGGGACAAAGGCATACGCGTTAGGAGATATATTTTTGTAGAAAAGTGAAGCTTACATGTACAGAAGTAAAAATTGACGCGATTTCTCGTCTGGAATGTGCGCACAAGCAGCTTGTTCCATCTTAAATTATACGTGTACGTTTATCCTTTCATTATTCGTTCGTAACCACGCTGGTCGAGGTACATGCGCTGGAACACGCGATACTTCCGTTCGTGATAATCTCGGGTGCTGTCACTTAGATCGGGATCGACCACGGTTGCTTTTCCACCCATGCTCGATGCAGCCACCTGTGTGAAAAGCGCAAACGTGTATTATCTGTCTTTTACTCATCTTCTAGAAAATGTACCAACCTCCAAACTTTCAAAGAGACCTGCAGCACACGCTCCAAGCATCGCAGAACCAAGCAGCACGGCTTCCGGTTCGTTGGGAAGTAAAACCGGCACCGAACAAACGTCTGCATGCGTTTGTACGAAGAGAGAATTTTTACTCAAACCGCCGCACAACAGGATCGAAGTGATCGGTTCGCGTCCAGATGCTTCCAGAACCTGCAATATGTGCCTTGTTCCGTACTTTCGAAGAAAAGAAAGTCAATGTGTGCTCTGTTTATACACTTACTTTGCCTGCTATGTTATTATGCTTACCGCCAACGCTTGCATCAGCGCTAGGTAATTAAGCGCCAGATTTTCAACATCCTTCGCCATTGTCAGTCCCGAAATCATGCCCTTCAGGTTAGGATCCGCCAACGGCGATCGATTGCCGTGAAAGTCGGGCCATACGTGTAGATCTATCGTTAAACGATGCACGGAACGTTCGCCACGCTTCTTCGTCAACTCCTCCAAGAAGTTGTTTAGAAAAGCATATATCTTTCCATTGGAACCATGTGCTTTCAGCAGCTCCGCATAGCATGGGTGAGTCTGCAAGATGTGATCAATAAGAACACCTGTCGCACTCTGTCCTGCTTCATTGAGATAAAGATCCGGTATGATCGCATGTTTATATGGGCCCCAAATTCCTGGCGCCAACACCGGATTCTTTGTGAGACTCATGTGACATGAGGACGTTCCACAGATAATCGCCATCTTGGTCGTAAGTTTTTGCTTTCCATCTCCACACCCATCCGGTCCTTGGCAACCCAACAATGCCAGTGCTCCCGCATGAGCGTCAATCATGGAACTGGCAATGGGCGTTCCCACCTGCAAGCCAAGTTCGTGGGCAGCGCTCTTGGAAAGCCCACCTTCGATGCTCGTACCGGGGTTCATCACACGTGATCCAATAAGTCGCCAACTGTCACTACTCAAATCTTCGGCCAAACCGATCGTTTTCAGGAAATCTTCTGACCAATTACGACTTTCGGCATCATAATTCCACTTGCAGACGGCCGAACAAATAGACCGACAATCAACTCCTGTTGCACGATACGTAAGATAATCAGGCAGATCGAAGAATGCACCGATTTTGGTCCAGACGTTTTTGTTCATGTGGCGCTTCAACCACAGCAACTTGGGCACTTCCATCTCGAGTGAAATGCTTCCACCGACGTAGTTGAGCATTTGATGGCGCGTTGCGTTGATGAAGCGTGCTTCCTCGTCTGCTCGGTGATCCATCCAGAGGATAACGTTACGCTCGTTGTCCATCGAGGATGGGTTCACCGTCAAGGGTTTCATGGTGTTATCCAGAACAACGAGTGAGCAGGTCGCGTCGAACCCGATACCCTTAATGTGTTCCTTGTCGTAATTAGAGGTGACATTCTGAAATTACATTAAAATTTACAAATGCATTTAATGAGTCAAGGACACATGCTTAATTTTTTATAACAAAATGCCAAAGTTATTCAATACTTTCATCAGCTTTCTATCTTCCAAATCAAAACTTAAACAAAAATCTGTTTCCTCTTCTAGGGGTTTTTAGCTCTCTTGAGCTTTTGCCAGGGGATCATAAAACATATGCTTATCTCGCCCGTCGCCCTTTCTATCAGCGTACGCCTGTGACTCCGAACTAATCGTATATTTGTGTTTCCTACAAACAATCGCTCTCAAAAGCATCCATAAAAACGTCATCTAACAACTCCATCTATCTCGTGGTCTCTATCCCGCTAGAACGTTATTGAACGTCCAGTATAGTACGTCAACGTATGTTTAAGCCCAAGATCACCTTGACACACTCGCAAACGGCGGACCAAATATCTTCCGATGATTGCTCATAATAATTTGGCTGCGTGTTCCAGGTGCGAATTGGCTTTATGAACGTCCGCAGCACTTCACCGTGGCTGGACACCAACGCCGCTCTCGCACTACCAGTTCCGACATCAACGCCAACAAGATACGTCGAACTGTTTGCCATGGTTGCAACTTTCACCTTTCGCTGTTTTAAATGTTTTACACAGTCAGGCTTGTGATTGCTCCCTGTTTGAACGGATCGATCTATAGCACTGCGTGGAAAGTCTGTTCGCATACTGGGACAGTAAGCTCTCCCGCGCGCCCTAATTGACCTCTCCATTGGTGGTTCGTGGTTCCAACGGCGCCGTTGCACGAGGGGCTGGCGGTTTGTTATTATTTGATGATAAAGTTTAAACTCAATTACAGGGTGTTCCATACCCGTGAACTAATACTGAACTGAATGTAAACCTTGTTTAGTAAATTGCTTTTTTTTTATTTTTAACCACGAGGATTCCTGTAAAAGTGAATGTATATATTTCCCGCCATTCATTTTTTAAAAATAATGATAAAAAACACAAATCCTTTTGCTGCTGCAAACGATAATTTTGACAGCTACTGGTGTGCGATCAGAACAACAACACGTTTGTTTACATTTTCCACGTGAGTTGTTTTCTACACCGGCAACGCTTTCGCTTCGGTGAGCATATTCAGTTTTTAATCATTTTGAAATAACTAACTGCTTAACAAGTGAAAATACATCTGAAAAAGAGCTACGGACGTATGTGACAATCTTTGGAGAGTGAGAAAATAAGTCTTTAAAATGGTGCGAGTCAAGCATAGGTAACCAATTCCATTGTATGCTGCTCTATAAACGCTTTCTGCATCGTACTAATGCGCCTTTCTCTTCAGATACATATTGGTTCAGATTCGTTGCAATGATTGGGCCGAAGACGAGCCTGTCGCGATAAAATCACATGATATCTACAAATATCTCGTGGATCAGTTGCGGCGATACTATGGCGAGTTCGGGAGTGCAAGCTTGTTATATATAAAGGTGGTTTATTTCAACGAGATGACGCACCTCTGCATCATACAGACGATGCACGGGCCGCACCGGTTTATCACAAGCATCCTTCCGCTCTTAACATTGGTAAGTATTTGAGTCATTATTTCACCGGGGTTTTGTTTTTGTTAATGCGTATAACGTTCATAATAGGCCGGCTCCGAACCCGCACGCTATCGCACCCTGTATGTGGGTGCTACATTGCAGCAGTGTCACAAATTTATTGTGAAATATCAGCAGAGATACATTAATAAGACAATCGGCAATTACCGGGGTGAGATACAAAAGCAAAAGATGATTGAAGACGTAACCAAAATAAAAAAATTCTGATGGAGTGTATATATCGTGAGAAAAAAAAAAGCTTTATTAGGCTATGCGTCCGTCTGGTAAAGCTATACAAAAAATGGAATAAATTATTGCAAGGCTTTTCAGGAGCACAATTTTCGGTCAGTCTGGCGTCGAAGTATTCAAGTCGGTGGGCACGCTCTCATATCACAGAATCCACGTTGTCGCGAACTTGAGGGGTCAAGTCCGGCCGGAGTTTTTAGTCACAACACTCTTGTTGCTGCCCAAAATGCTTGCAAACACTTTCTTTTAATAGCAATCATCGTCACACTCCTTGCAGACATACTTCAATCGCGTCGAGGCTCCGCCAACTCCGCAAGTATTGTTTAAGAAATCGTTCAAATTCGACGACATGCATAGCAAATGCTCGTTCTTGCCCACACTCACGTGCGTTGCCAACCGACACTCGTCGGCGTTTTGGATCAGCTCAAAGTTGCACTCACGGTAGGGTTGATCCGTATCCCACAAGTACAACTCCGCCTCGCTTCGATACCTGAGAATAACGCCCTTTCCACCATCGGTACCGAGCAACACCGAGTGCTTCCGTTTCGTGCCCAACTCGACGATCGCGCTCGAGCCCTTACCGCTGCGTAAGTGTTCCGACTTAATCGAGTACACCTTCTGACCGCAGAGATAACTGAAGATAACCACGCTTTGACCCTTCGGTTTCGGGATGAGCAATAGGTACAGAACGTCCGAATCACCACAGCCTGCGGAGATGGCACGCGGCAGCACAACACGGAAAAGTTTGTTGTTGTTCACATCCACCACTATGATTGCGCCGTCAGCATCGGAGATGTAGCTGTTGAGAGTTAAAAAAAGTTGAAAGTTATACGTCGGAGTCTTGCCATACCTTTCCATCTATACTTACACATACGGATGTCCAGATTCATTGTAGTCCGTGACGAGATACTGCAGCCGCGAGCTACTCTTCACAATGTCTGACAAATCGATCGTTTTGACCGTTTTGTCGTTGCTCAAGTTGAATGCGTACACCTTCGGCGGGCAACGTTTGATCGGTTGCTCCAGGAAGTTAGTAATGCCAGAATCAAGCGTCCATGCAATCCGCTGAAAACACGAAAAACTTCGCCATTAGCGCAAGCGTCAAGTGATTAACAGTGGCAATGTGGAATAGTGTACCTTTATATCTATGTACAGATCGATGACCGATTGGAGTGAGTTACAATTACCCTCCTCCTGGTACGCCCAACATGGGAACGGTTTAATGTGCGCGTAGCAATTCGGTTTACTCAGATCAATCTGTCCCAGTGTGGTGGGAACTCCAGACCGCAACCGTGGTAACGCCAGCAGACACCGTTGATTATCATACTGGAACCTCACCGGCATCACATTCCGCGACATGTAGCGATGCGTCGAAATGTAGATATTCTTCGTAGACTCACACGGAAAATCGATTGAGTTGCCGTTGATGCGATAGACTTTGTCGCAGTATTCGTGCTCGTCGTGGCTAGCAAATACCGACACTAGAGCACACAGCAGGGCCAATAGCAGCCCTGTTCTACAGGAAACACCCATCGTTATGTGTCGGAAACTGGTTACGAGTCCTTAACTTTTCACCACCAAGCCTCTTGGAGCTTAGCTCTAGAGGTTCCGTCGGTGTAAATGATACTGGTTGCAAGAAATGCTTCAACCGTCCATATATACCACCGTACGGCTCCCGTTACGTTTTTGGCTTAGTGTAAGCTGTCCAAGGTCCTCCAAAAGCTCCAAGCGTTGGTACGTGCATGGACGTGCAGATTGTATGGACTCGCTCCAGTTGGACGCCATGACACGCAACGGCCATGATGGCACTGTGGAGTGTTGGAATGTGTGTTGTCTTCAGATGCGTCAACATGGTGAAACAACTCACGCATACTGGATACTCTGGAGACAAAAGCTTGATAGTTTAAGTAAACGCAATGTTAAATTGCACGTTAAAGGTTTTTAGAGATACGACATTATTTTCATAAATATGGTAATGTCGTTAATAGAAAACTGCTGAGTCATATATGCGTGTCGATATTTGAAAAAGTTAAAAATATATAAAAAATATGGAGAGACAACGTGTATCGGACATTAGCAAAACTCAAAATTGTAATCAAGTTATTTAGTTTTTTTTTAAATATATTATGGAGTTGGCTATATAGGTGAATTAAAAAAAATAAAACAACATCAATATTCTATTACGAGAACATGCTTGCTTGTAAGATTATCGTATGGTGTGAGCCGTTTGACATGCAATTGTATTACGACCATTGGGATCAAGATGGAGTCCTAGTAATATAATCGATAATAAAACTATAATTTGTAGCTGTCTGCAATCGATCTACCCAACCGATGTTTCCTAGTAGATTTTCGTGGTTTGATGATAAAGCGAAATCTAGAAGGAAATTTGAACTATCTAACTCAAATTTGTTCAACGATTCAAAACCGAACGTGCTTTAGGCACGTACCAGTCGCAAGTTATATTTCCGATGGTTCACGGAAAAAGGTTCCGGGAATATAAGCTTTGATGTACCGATCGTTTCCTTCACGGTCGTAAATTTACGTAGGTTCCGCGCGTTTTGCAAACATCGCTTCCAGCTTTCGCAAGGGGATATAACCTATAACTGTCGGCATACGGTGGTACGTGCCACCAGCGACGGTTAGGTCAGGTCTTTAGAAATTCTCAATTTGGTCAGTGTACACATTTCACACGTATATGCTTTCAACGTGCAAAAAATGGATGTAGTTTAAAAATGTACTCTTTCTCCTCGCTTTGCCTTACCTCCCCCTGGCAGGTAGACTCAACTGGAGATCGTTCGTTCCTGCGCCAACAGTTTTAAAACATGATATAAAAAATACAAACAAATGTGGGAAGGAACGACTGTCAGAGGCGCGACATTGAGCGTAGGTCCAGTAAGTCATATCATGGAGCCCTCAACCTTAACATTGAATGTTACCTGCATGGCCATCATGGAGACATGCGTGCGGTGAAGTTGGTTATCCAAAATCTGCGCCGTCGTGCAGAGTAAGGCTATAAAACGTTATGTGCCCGATCGTCGACAGAACAGTCGGATTTAGGGCGTTGTCGTTAGTTGTGCATTGCCCAGGATAAGAAGGAAGGGATTTTAAAATCTTAAAGGGGCTTGATTAAAAGTTTTGCACAATGTGGTCAAGCATGGGTACCAGATCGGTGCCGTACGTGGTGGCGCTGATCGTTGCAGCTTTTGTCTGCATGACCGTTGCCGACAAGGGATCGTGCACGTCGGACAACTGTACCCGCACGATCTACACTTGGGAAGGTGGTCGTATCGTGTGGCCCTGTCCAACGACCAAGCGGCTCATCACCAGCACCGGCAAGTATACACCACGTGATCTGATCGCGATGCGCTGTCAGCGGGCGGGTACGCACACACTGTGCGTTTTCCCGCGCTACAAAAGCAGCAATCCGATCACACTGAGCAAAGTGTACGCCACGAAGAAGGGTTGCGACGTGAAGTTCGAACCGTTCCCGTGCTGGAACGAGCAGGAAGAGGGTAACTGCAATGCGCTCCAGTCTGCCATTGATCTGTACAGTGACGGTGACTATGTGTGGGTGTTGGACAGTGGTGTTACCCAATCGCTCCGCGCACCGTTGCAGCGTTGCCCGCCGAAGGTTGTCGTTTACTGCAGCAAGACCGGCAAGAAGCTGAAGACTATCAATCTGGCACGGTTCGTGACGGAAAAATCACGCCTCCAGTACATACAGGTCGAGTGTCTGAAGGGTGGCCGGTGTTACGTATACATCAGCGATCCCGGGAACAATGCGATCATCGTGTACGACGTGTACAGTGGGCGCGGATATCGGGTGATTCTGCCTAAGGCAGTTCATATGGGTTGTCGCTACAGGGATATGCTGTACATCTTCCTATCGAAGCACAAGGAAGGCACAAGACTGTACTTTACGTATCTTGGAGGACATCGTCTATTTGCCATCAAGACGGAACATCTGCGTAAAGGACACGGAGGCAACATCATCGGTAGGATTTCACGTGTGGGGCAGAAAGCAAGGGATAATAACGATTTTTTCTTCAACTATTTATAGATATCGGTGAAAAACCCCACGTTCCAGTCTTCCTCGGGACGGACGGGGGCCATGGAGTGTTCTTCCGAGAGGAGGGCGAATCGAACATCTACTACTGGAACACCAACACCTGCTACAAGAAATCCAACTTCAAGCTGGTGTACAAGAGCACGCTCGGTTTGTATGCGACGCACGTCTTCCCCGACCTAAAGCTGAATCGCCTGCTGGTGCTAGAGAACGATTTCCCGAGTTATGTGAAGGATCACGCCGGATGCGGAACGCTGCACCAGATTTCAATTCTCGATGGCAGTTGTAAGTGTAACGCGAGCTCGTAAAACGTTTGCCCTTTGCTTCATAATACTTACAGCGCATGTATTTATGAGTTTATTGAGGGTAGGGAGCATAAATGTACAGTACGGGATGTTCGAAGAGTTGCTCGTTCCGTTGTGGACACATGTGATATGCAAGAAGAGCTAGTAGTGTAATAATTTTCAATGGTCGGCACGAGCAGTGCGGAATATTTTGTAGTAATAAATTTTAGAAATTTAATGTTACTGTTCAACCCAATAATTAAAGCTACGTCCGATGTGAATGGTTCGTGGAGTATCTTCGGCCTGTAAGATGAAGAATCGACTATTCCGCGTAGTTCAAGGTCAACTTCGTTCAGATGCATTTTTTAATTTTTTACGATTTCTAAGATACGAAAAGCAAAACAGCATCTCCTAAGCACTATTTTGGGCAGCTTGTGCCATCGTTTGAGGTTGACAACGTTGATTTCGAGGATGAAATGACCGTTCCATCGTTCCAGCTCCGCCACTAGCAAATATCACAGCTTCTCGAAAATATGCACTACAACACGGTTAAGATGGCAATAAACTTACGATCCAAAGAACGAATACATCGAATGCATTGAATCGAATTACAACTGTCTACACTCCACTTCATCAAAACACGAACACACATTTCGCACGTCCAAGGGTGATTGAAGAACTTAATTTATTATCGAGTCCATACAGACTCGAAATTTATACAGCACACCTAAACTCGCAAAAAAAACTCTGTCCACGACGATTTACTTCTTCTGCATTAGCTCACGCGTCTTGGCCTTTTCGAGCTTTGTAATTCGCGCCATACTCTTCGGACCAAGCAGACCACCGCCCCAGTGACGACGAATCTCATCGTAGCGATCGTTGAAGTTAGCCTGGACCGTCTCCACTATCTTCGCCAGATTCGGTTTGTCGGCGTTCTCCACCTGGGTCACCGCGACGCAAGTGCACGTCTTCCGGTGCACCAACGTTCCCAATCGCGACTTTCCCTTGATCACGCAGTACGGTACACCCATCTTGCGACACAGGGCCGGCAGATAAACGACCAGCTCGATCGGATCGACGTCGTGCGCGATCACGACTAGCTGTGCCTTTTTCTGTTCGACCAGCTTTACCACCGTGTTGATGCCGTGGCGCACCTGGTTAGGGCGCTTCGTCGGTGCCTCATCCTTGCCGGCTGCCTTCGCTTCAGCCTTTGCCTTCAGGCGCTGCACCTTTGCGATTGGATTCTCCGGTCGGTACTTTTCGAGCAACTTCATCACTTGTTGGGCGGTCGGACGATCGACCGTGAGCGAGAACTGGTTGATCGGTGGCGGGACCTTCAGACGCTTCTGCAGAATCGCGCGGTGGCGCTGGATGCGAATGTACTTAGGCCAGCGCACGAAGCGGCTGAGGTCACGCTTTGGCTGCACATTCTGGCCAATACCGTAGTTCTTAACACGTTTCTCGAACAGCGGATTCACCACCTTCTTCTTAACCTCAACTTTTTTCGGTTTCGCCAGCGGGGCGGGCGCGACCTTCGACTTCCTCACAATGTTCTTCTTCGTGGGCTTCTTGGTGACCATGGTGGATGAAACCTGTGAATCGAAACGGAATTTATTAGTAAACAGCCGGAAAAGCGATGGAAATAGTTCGCGACGAACCTATTCTCGCGTTGGGCCAGGGAAAAAAGAAACATGTTGCTGTCAAATATCATAACATCACCAAATACCGCTTTGGAGTGGCGTTCGTTTATAGAAAGAGATTGAGTCGTCCAAAGTTGGTTCTTTTCGGAGAAAAGCAAAACAATTGGAGAACGGTATTAAGATACAGTATGAAGCAGTTGTACTGTTAACATCAACGTTTAACATTGATTAGGAGTTTTTTGCTGGTTTTAAAAATTTGAAAACAATATTAATTACACAATTTAATATTTTGGATTGGCCTGTTTCAGACGTCGGGTTCAATACTAGTACTGACACTGTGTAGCACACATTCGTTTGCTAGGATTGGTGAGCCACCAGGCAGCTATCTATGTGTACGTACGATTCGGAACTTTTGATGCAATAGCTCGGTCAGTGCGGATGGTAAAAATTTTGCGAAACTGTAAAATAAACTCTCAGTACCGTGACCAGATATGCCGTCTCGCGTAGTGTGAAGGGTTAGCAAGTGCAAGTGTGTATCGTACAATGTTAGAATGAAGTGGTACAAAAGTGACGTGAAATTGCCACTACACGAAACTTTTCGATGCGGAAGTGGGCGCACATCTTTTTTCATTATTGCGTTGTGAAACACAGCAAACACACGTCCCCAAGAATGAATGATGACGAGGTGGTGTGCAAATGTGGAATCATGTGGCACATCCCGAAAGAAATTAGAAACGTGTGTTTTGAGTGATTTTAGGTGCTTCAGCAGCTGGAGAATAATAAGCAAAACAACACACGCATATGTGTCACATCTTGTTCGTGCTCGGTGTGTGACGTAGCAGATAGTGGCGGAAGGCGAATGGGAGCGAGCTGGAATAGGAACAATTAGCAACACTTTCTTATGACCGATGTGTATCGAACTCCGTAGGTTGCGCCAAGTGATACATCAAGGTCGAAACCCCCCTTCACGAAGGACAGGTTGCAGAGATATGGCAAAACACTCCCATAAAATGAAACCTGCTCCGATCGAGATGATATTGGGATGGCAGACAGAGCATGTTCGATCAAACAGCTGGTCGGGAGACAAAATCAGTATGGATGTTTTTTCCCTTAGACGGCAACCCCAGAGCGCTGCTGAGTTTTTGCTGGGATAAGAACACTACTGCAGTGAGGCATTGAGATCATGTGGCGTATCAAAGTATGCGTTCGTGGTGCCAGCGGAAAGCTATTTTTTCCGTACCGTACCGTGGATGTGTGTACGTGAACACACACATACGGGGAATACGGTTAAGAAATAGCTGCCGAATCAAACAGGAAAAAAGAAAAATCGATATATTTTTAGACTTTTCACGCCCAACTCTTCGGGACAAAAACCTCCTCCGTCACCTTCCCGCACCCCCTACGCGTTTCGTTTGTTTGATGGCGCGGTGCGGAGGTCACCGTGAACGGTCCACCACGAAGGGGAGGAAGGAGCATTGGGTAGAAGCAGCAAGAATGTGTCGGGAAGCTGATACAGATCATCCTCCCTTTCCCCGAGGAGGCCACGAGGTTACTTGCACAAAGCGATGCTACCACAAAAACAAACAAACGCAACGTCAGAAACGTCGTTAGCCCAGCGTGGACGACCCGATGCGATCCTTGCCGTCATCATTGATTTGCTGATGAAGCGCTATGGAGTGTTGAATGTGACTGTGGTGCTGATAACAAGGGAAAGTTCCGTAGACCGATGCTGATAATGCTCTAGAAAAGCGTTGTAAATCTGGTTTCGGATTGCTGCCCAGTCATACACGGTCACAGGACATTGGAAGAGCGAGATAGGGCGATAAAGAGAAAGAGAGCGCTGGATCGATTACTGTCTTCAAAGGGGTCATGTGGTTTTTGTCGTGTCGTGTTGGAATCGATTTGCTATCGAAAAGGCAAGAATATGTCGAAATTTTCATCAACCTCACGCAATGATAAGCGTACAACATACCACATATGTAGATATTCGCAGGTTGTTTGTTGTTCATGTGAACCTGTTGGTCAACCAACCGCGCACAATTGTAATTGTTGTATTTGGTAAACGTAGCTACACTGCGAGTGCATATGCTGCAAACAGTCAGACCCACCAGTGTGTGCGTTCGTAAGTGCGCATGTGTGCACTGTATTCTATCTTATGCTCTGACAGCTGGCATTGTGACAGCAACAACAAAGAACGTGAAAGAAGGAAAACATACCCTATTTTAACGCTGCAGTGTAGTGCTGTAAAGAAGACAGAGTGAGAGGGAAGAGTATCTCTTACTCACCGTACGAATCCGCACACTCTCTCTCTCTGTTTCTTTTCATATCTCCCCACCGCTTTTTAAAAGCGTAGAGAATGACGAGCGGAGCATATTTGTTTACGTTACGACGTCATCACAGTCAGCAGCATAGAATGACAACGTCAACGACGACACACTGGCTCCCAGTGTTGACGCCTCAGTCCTAGTGTAGACAGTGCAGTAGCAGAAGCAATCAGTGTGTTCAAAACGCTAAACGTTCTACTTTTTCCGTGTGCTTGCAGTTCTTAAACATTCAACCCTGATAGGTGAATCGTGCAGTGATCGAGTGCATCGTGTTTAGAAGTGCTCCATAATCAAAAAGAAACCAACACATTCAACACACAAATTTGCTGCTAGGTTTGTGGTGCCAAACAAAGAGTGCATTGCTGGTGTGCAAGTGTTGTCGCAGTAGGCAGCGTGTTCTAAAGTGTGTCGGAGAGTAGTTGAGCCATAGCGACAACCAGGTGTGTTTTTTACGTGTTAGATCTCTAAGCGAAGGAAGGTACGAGAACACCGAAAGTGAGGCAACAGCGATAAGATAAAAATGTTGGGACGCGTACGGCTCAAAGAGAACGGTATCATGGACGAGGAGCTGCCGACGCTGCTGGAGATGTCGATCCGCTTCCTGGCGAAGAACCTCCACGTCATATGTAACACCGATCCGGTCACGCACCAGCTGGAGCTGATGGACGATGTCATCGTGCCTAACGAGATTTGCGATAGGTGAGTTTCGTCATCCGGATGGAGAAGAAAGTATCGGCTGTGCACGTCGTCCTGGATGCCCTCTTGGGTGACGTTGGCCTTTTTCATTCCCTCGTCGCTCTGCCTGCTTCATGGTGTGACGCAGAAGCAGCCACCAGCTGAGTGAAAGCTCTCCGACACAACCACACGGAGGTGAACTTTCCATTCAATGCAAAACACCTCAACCAGGTGTCTCGCCACTGGCAGGGGCAGAGTGGAGGCATTTTTGGAGATGAACACAACTTCGTTCTGTGCGTGTGTGCATGTGTGGGTTTGTTCTTCTGTTCCCATTACTAACCGACACACTCCCATCGTTGTCGAAGAAAGCGCATAGTGCTTCTTCCTCTGCACAGTGCTTTCTACTCTGCTGCTTTCTTCCTTTCACTCAACATGCGATACGCAAAAAGGGCACTCGTAAGCGAGGGAACAAAGAACAACGGGCAACAACGTTAAGCTACAGGGATCGGCCGCGTGCCTATACTACACATGCTAGGGCATGTGCATGGATCCCCTCCCAGCAAAAGGCCGCTTTCTCCCTTGTACACGGTTGCGTTTTCCTATCCTAGTGGAAGAACGTGTACACGTTACATAATTCTGCTATCCCGTTCTTAGCCGTCGTTATGGCGAGGAGACAGGGACTAACGAGGGGCATACAACCAGCGCAATTTCCGATTGCAGCAGCAGCAGCAGCAGCGGTAGTGCCCTTTTCCCTTTGGCTTCTGCTGCATGTGGGCTAATCAGCTGATTTTCTACACCGTCTCTCTTCCCCGCGCTTGTTTTCTGACGTGTGTGTTTGTGTGTTTACTTGTTTTGCTCGTCTCGCACTCGCTCGCCAGCTCGCTTCTACACACCACATGATAAGATGGCAACATTCTTGCCCCTTCGGTGTGCGCAGGGTACGGCAATTGATGATAGAGTGGGTGATTGTTATTGTGCAGAAGAAAACATTGAGCTAACGATTTTGGTTTTCGATGATTTATTATCTTTGTGTTATTACAGAAATGTGTTTTAATTTTAATTTTAATTGAATCCAATTTTAAATAACTTTGGCGCAGGTAACATTGTTGTAATATTGTCCCAAAGCTTTCTTTACTTTTTGAGGATGATGAATTTTAACGCTACTTTTTTGAACAATTATAATCCAGATGAACTTCGTTGGACTCATCTGTGAGACCCAAAAGTTGGAGACGTAAAAAATAAATTATTTTTAATAGCCTAATTTGTTTTAGGTATATTTTGAAGTGAATATTTTTAATCGCTTGCTGTATCATTGGCTTAAAGTTGTCGTATTGAATACTGATTAAGAATAAATGAAAAGTTGCTTAGCCCTGCCACAAACACCAACCACCACGAACCGTTGCTGTGTTAGGCACATTGAAATGATGTGGAATTGATGCAGTTATTGCGACGTACTCGAGGCCCTTTTTTGCTTCCCCAACCCCCATCCGTTCCTAGCATTCTCCTCATCACCGTCCCTCTAAATCGCTGCACGGGCAGCTCTAATCGATTCTCGTTCTCGCCTTCCGAACTGGGCTAAAACGTTCACCCGTTTTCGCTCGGTTTTGCGCTAAGGTCGGACTCCGCCACCGCTGCAGTTTCGGTTTGCGCGCGCGCGCACGCCTCTGTTTACATTTTATCCTTCAGATCGTGCCTCGCGTGATTTGTATATGTTGCACACATAACAACAACCAGTGGCTCTCCCCACCCCATCGTCTTTGCTGCTGTGGCTGGCTGACGAACGGTAGTGAAACGCGACACTTCCCCCGTTTTACATACACA
>JXWZ01013113.1:0-29039 GCA_000956215.1 Anopheles farauti No. 4
AATTGTTTTTGTATTTCATACGAGTGAAATAAGAGTTTTACTGATAAATGGAATTTTACAATTTTTCAAGTGGCTTTTACTCGATATTGACTGAAAACAGGGATTCAAAACAATCGTACCTATTCCAAACTTCTATGTGTGTAATGCACAATGGGATACATACAAAATGTATAACAGTTTCAACACTTACTAAATCGCATAGCCACTCACAAGCTATTAATGTTTTATTTTTTACTCTTATTGCAGCATCATACGGTACGGTGATTGAGATCAAGTGAAAAAAAAAATCCGGTAGCGACCAACAGCCACTTCGGACGCTGTACACAAAACAGAAAGATAGCCAAAGGGAGAAAGTGTGTGCGCACTCTTGGTGAGAAATTGTTTATATGTGTGCGTATTCGAGTGCGCCTGTGTGTCAGCGTGTATGAGTTAGTGTGGTAGTTTAAAATCATCGGATTCATTACAAAAACGACGGAGTTTGGCTTACTTGTTTTTTTTTTTCAGACCTGATATACCAATACGTTTATCTAAGTAAACGAATTACCTGTAGTTAAGGTGTTCAGACGACTGTTGTCTGGTAGCGGGGTGTAAAGGACGATGCTAGAAACTGGTTGCTCTTCCAGGACTATTGAGATCGCATCAGGCTGTGTTAGCGCATCCGCTTATCGCACTGCAGTATCAGATCAGGGTATCGGGACGTAATCAATTCCAACAACTCAGTGGATCTGAATACGAGTTCAGCGTGTTTTCATTTAACCAAGATAAACTAGTGATAGTGTTGTATTGGTGTGTGTGTGTGTGTTAACAGCATGTCTAGTGTGACGCAGGACTGCATAGCGCCGCGTGGTAATGGCGAGATGAAGATAGCGAAGCAAGAACCAACACAGCAATCAATCAATCAGACCGATCCGAACGATTGCTCCTCCGGGAGCAATAGCAGCACCGGTAGCAATGCCGCTGTCGCGCATCATTTATCAGGCGGCGGTGGTTTGAATGCCACGACCAACTATCAAAAACCTGCCTCCTCAAGCAACAACCTTCCTACTACCCCGCATCGTTCGAGACGTACATCGACGTCTTCACCTGTTTCTTCACCGTCGCCGACTCCATCGACAACATCAACGAAGCTTAGTAATGGTGCCGGTAAAGCGTCTGTATCATCAACGGGTGCTGCATCAGTTGGTGGTGTCGGTGGCGGAGGCGGTGGTGGCGGTGGCGATGGCAGTGGTGGCAGCTGCGACGGTGGAGCTAGCTCTCGATCCACCCCTGCTACTGCAGCGATCGGTGGTGAAACGAGCGGAATTGGGCTGGCTGGTAACAATACGGCCAACTATCATAACTTCATCGGGCGACTGATTAGCAAGGACAACATGCTCCTGATCAGTGAGGACGTCATCGAGGTTGGCCGTAACTCGTCGAAGTCGCAGGTAGACTTTCACGTCGGCAAGAATAGCTTCATTTCCCGTAAACACTTCATTATCCAACACGACATGAATGACGAGTTCACACTGTTTTGCCTCAGCAAGAACGGAGTGTTCATTGATAACGTGTTCCACCGAAAAAGTGGTGAACCTTATAAACTACCAAAACTGTAAGTGATCAATACAGTGTTTCTTGCAATGTGTACTTTCGTTCACTTAACCTTTCTGTTTTAACTTCTCCAATTTTAGATGCAGCATTCGCTTTCCAAGTACAAATATTAAGATCCAGTTCGAGAACTTGATCGATCAGGCTAACAATGGCATACTGGTTGACCTAAACGAACATACGCCAGTGAAAATTGGCACCGGGCCCATGGGCAGCGTACCACTGCACACTGGCTCCATATCCGGATCATCCGTCGCCGGTGTCGGCGGTATGTCGTTAGGTGTCTCAGGCAACAGTGGCGGCAGTGGCAGTGGCATTGGACTTGGTGGTAACAACAACAGCCAGCTCCACTACCAAAACCGTGGAGGAAAATCACCGTCCTCGAGCGTCATTTACGCTCCGCTCAAAATTTCGATTCCATCCGAGCACGGTGCCGCCGGAGCGGTGGGCTTGCTTGGCGATGTGTCACGTGGGCATACTCGTGGTGGCGCTGGCGGTGGCGGTGGCGGTCGCGTAAGCGATATGCATGTTAGTGGTAGCGGCTATCCCTCGCCAACAGGCACTATCAGTGCTGCGAACAGCTGTCCCACTAGTCCACGGCAAAATGTGCATGATTTTGCTCATTACAATAGTAACCACCACCACCATCACCAGCACAGCACCACTAGTGCAGTCAGTAACAATAATAACAACAACTATTCCGTGAGTTTTTCATTCTTGCCAGCCATGCCACATGTTTGACAGATTTTGGTAACCTGTTTGGTTCTCTCTCCTCCTGTTGTATCAGGAATTTCAAGCGCCGGCTACACAAGCATTGGAAAGTGACAAACCACCCTACAGTTATGCACAGCTAATCGTCCAAGCCATCTCGGCGTCACCGGAAAAGCAGCTGACGCTTTCAGGGATCTATTCATTTATATCGAAAAACTACCCATACTATCGGACCGGCGCAAACAAGGGTTGGCAGAATTCCATCCGACACAATTTGAGCTTGAATCGGTACGTTCCATTTCATACATTGTAATAGTCGTGCAGAGAGTCTTAACACATCTGTGCAGAAAAGATACGCATCTCTTAACACAACATTTTATTTTTTTGATTTTATTTTATTATAGAATTTACGGCCTGGCCGTATTGCTACTTAACACAACATGTTCCATTTACTTTTGCACTTTATATTTTCCACGTAACGTAAATACTGGTATTAATCAAAATTTTCCTTGATGTCGAACATATTACAATTGTTTTCCCATCCTAAGTTATTAGAGAGATGGGAAAACATAGAGTCTCACACAATATGCTATGTATACTGTGGCTGAAAAGTTATTGTTTTAAAAATGCTCCGAGTAGGTTAAATTTTTTGTAACTATGTGTTCAAGTAATATTTTCAGGTAAACTAGCAATTAAAGTAATAGTAATAGCGATAATACTTTCAACCAAATCTCTTGAAAGTGTTACTATGCATTAGTATTAGGAGCACAAATAAGTTCGTAGCGTTTTAAGGTACTTTAATGTACTTAGGTGCACGTTAAGGTGTTTGAATTTGGGAAACAAGTTCCATCAAAATGTGAAAACGTAATTATTTTATAATTATTTTAGTTTCTTTTCTGTTAATACTCTTAACAGAAACGAGTAATGGAAAAAATTAAATATTATTAAATAATCAACAAAAAACATTCGTCTCATTTTTTACAGATACTTTATCAAAGTACCGCGATCACAGGATGAGCCTGGAAAGGGTAGTTTTTGGCGGATAGACCCCTCCAGTGAGATGAAACTGATCGATCAGAGCTACAGAAAACGACGTCAGCGTGGCTCACAATGCTTTAGATCGCCTTTTGGCATGCCCCGCTCGGCACCTGTTTCGCCCAGCTATACTGATAATTCGCGCGAGGGTTCGCCAATTAATGAAGAACTGCTTATGTCGGCTCCTGGTTCACCGGGCCAAAACAACAGCGGGTACCCTTCAAACAATCACGATGGTAAGTGCGGTAAAAAATTATCAGTACGATGGTTTGTAGTTGGTCTTCCTGTCATCTCATTTTCGTTATGCCTATCGGTATCATCGTTACTAGGTTCCCAGCAGTCTTCATACCAGAATCAGTACACTGCATATGCGAGTGCCGAACATCAGCAGGCCGAGGTCTACGAAGAGGACGAGCAGCTCGAATACGAAAGCGATGACTATGAACCGGGCAACAAGCGCCAAAAGATGTAATTCGTCTGGAATGCACATAATATCACATGGTTCCGGCAGCTTGCTTGATCAGTCCTTCATGACCGCAACAGGACTTCGGCAGACATGGCTGAACTTCCTGTACCTTTTTTTCTGTTCTTAAGGTGTGCGTGCGAAATCAATGCAGTTTTAATTGAAACTATTTACTTTCAACGCGCTCACACACTCTCACACACACGCACATAAATGCAGGGTCAAGTGAGTTTTGCTATCAAGGGGTTCCACGTGTGGTTCTTTTGTCCGCAATCGAACAAGACTTTGAGTATGTGTGTCGTTGTTTTACATAATTGATTGAATTTCATTAATACGGTATCCTTTAGTTGTTCACTTACACTTAAACAATTCATTTGTTTATTCTGCATACGCATTGGTCACTCGTTAAAATAAAGGGCAATTTAAAGAACTAAACAAAATTTGCGCTTTTACATTCGTTCCCTAATTCAGACCCCCACCAAATATATCATACTTTTTAAAAAAGAATGCGAACGAGTAACCACGCTACCCCTTGCGATCGATTGGTATTTCTTCAAACACAATACAAAATATGCGAACACTTTACTTTGGGTTGTGTGTGTGTGTGGATGTGTTTTTCTTTTAAGAAACAGGTTTTATGAGAGTCTCTTACCCTGCGTAGCAAGGATTCACGCACCAATCCTCCTTTTTAGGGGTAAGAAATATAGAGTCAACGGTGCCAGAATAGGTGCGCCGCGCGAATCGCAGTTTGTTCTTTTAATTTAAAAGAAGAGTTTTCTCCGGAAGATGAATGAGAAGAGTCTTGTACCGACAATGCAGAAACGAATTAGATTTATGCATGTCGGAATAAAGGAGTCCGGTGGCGTTGAAATACTTACACACCAACCTGGATCAAGGAGAAGGAATCATATACAAAATATAACGAATTGTAATTAATTAATCAAAACATAAGAAATTATAAATACAGCAAATCTTAGTGTAACAAATGGAGAAAATGCACGTCGAAAAGATATAGCGTAGCCACTAAGTCCATCAACTCCACCAATTCCAATATCTGTTCGGCAGCGCTCTGTGGTCAAACATAAACTTACCCATGCAATCAGATGAAGGTGCTCCGTTCGAATGTGACAAACAAACACGACAAATTCGAGATGAAAGTAGAGTTTGTTTCGATACTTCGATTAATATTGTTGCCAGACAGTAGACATCTAGCAGAGAATCCTATCGAACGTGCTTTTTATGTTCGTGAGGCCGCAGAGCGCTACCTTACTTGTTTCATGTCACAGCAATAGTGTCATTAGGTTCATTTGTCTCTTGCAATAATTTATCCTAAGCATTCCTCACTCCCCTTGAAATCCTTTCAAACAAATTTATCTTGATCGAATCTGTCAAACGTGTAATTTCATTTACGCAAAACCTTTGATGTCACTTGTGTCAAAACACAAGTTTATCAGACAGTTTCATTGGAGCATCTGTATTTTCAGTTTACGTATCCGTGTTAAAATTATTTCACGACAAACAAATACCGCTTCACAGCTATCAGCGTGGAAATGCGCTATCAGCAAACAATAGTTTCAAATGATCATTAAAAAATATTTAAACTATTAAGATGTACTGCTGCTTCTCTATGAGAATTCTCAGCATTTGGTAGTTTATTTGCGTAAACATCAACACAAGTTTAGTAGCATCATTCATTAATGATGAATAAGCTCAGCTTTTTCATATGTTCGGTTTCATTAATTTTCAATGATTGGCTTTTAACAGTTAATGTTTTAAAACTGCTGTGTGTCTTGCATGCTTGCTTTGACTTCGGAAAAATATCAATCAACTGAAACGAACCTGAGTGAAAGTTATCGATGAATGAAAATTGCTGTTGGTTATATGCACCTTTACAGGGAAACACAGTAACATATAGCTTTTAGATAACTTATAGTATGAATTTGAATGAACCAACCACTGTGCTGGAATTAAAAATATGGTACAGTAGCTCCAGCTACGCAAACAGGAATATGTTTCTAATACATGAGAAGATCAATTGTTGAAGGAGTTGATAAAATTTCGGGGGAGGAGGATGGTTAAAAACGCTGATCACAAATACTAACTTAATTATGCATGCAAGATCAATTTATTAATTTGTGCGTCTTTGTAAAGGAAGAGCGTGCTTTATACACAGGCGGCTAAGGTCGGCATTTACTTTTTTTATTTTACATGTTTTGAGGTGTTTTTTAAAAAACTGAAAACTGAAGGGTTTCTGATTCCATATTTGCTAACAAGCCGTACCAAATTGACTTGCCAAATTAGTTTCTTCAAAGCACAACATTTTTATCCCTATTCTGCCGTGAATACAAGTAATCTTTCATTTTTGTAAGTTGTATTATTAGCACGCCCGTCAATGTATATGTGATTTCTATACAACCCACACACTTATTCAAACATTTGAAATCGGAAACAAATAGCTGCACACACGTACACACTGTTGTCCAACAGGTCTATTAAAGAAAATAACAGGTACAAATATTAATGTGCAAACAGAATTTTAAGGAATGTAAGAAATTGATATAATAAATATTCCGTATGTTATGTATAAACAAACAATGATTTTAAAATATAAACGGTTGTTTAAAATCATTGCGGGAACCGTTTCTAAAGGTGCACAATAATGATTTTTTTCTAAGGAAAATAAAATTAGAGCTTTCCCTACTTGATTTGGCGTTCGAAAATATGGTCACTTTACTATAGACCAGCATTCCGGAAGTGAGCATAGCATGCACAGGGCAAGTTTTCAATAATTTTTTGCAGGATAACATTTTTTTCAGTTTAAAATGGTGCTTTTAATTTTGAACTTGGTTAGATTTGGGATCGTAGGGGATTTTAAACTGATACGATACTAAATGACGTTTTCTCGGGGGGATTTTTAAACATATTTGGAAATATGAACATAGTTTCGGGAAATTCATGATTATTTAAGCGTTGTGATGATCCAAAAAGTATGAAACGTTATATGGAATGTTTTCTCTGCATTGTCAACATAAAAATAGGCTGAACGCCATTCCAAGAACGGAAGAAGATCATGAAAACGTCCGTCGTTTCTTGATATGTTGAGTCAAACAACTAAAATGACATTAGTCAATCCGATGCAATGAATATAAATCTGCAGAACGGTAAAACAACTTCAACTTATACACCTGGTATTTGTGTGCGTGTTGCTATACGGGAGTATAAAGTGAAACAAATACAACGTATTTGCACAAAATGTTGGTGTATAGAGACTAATAAAACAAAATAAGGCCATTGGTTTGAGGCGTTAATTCATGCATAGATGTATTATTCTTTAAGAATTTCAAAAATTTGTGTTAGCATAAAAGAAACCGAGGAAAATATAAAATCTAAACTAAAATCAATAAAATTGATTCAAAGTTTGTTTGATAGAATGTTTCAATTTATAACAAAACAAAAATGTACACAAGTCAAAGTCTACTATTCAGTTCAATCCACTCACATACAAAATTTCTCTCTTTTTTCTGTATCTTTTTTTTCTCTCTCTTATCACACAAACATCCCTGAATTATGTGCACTTGGAAATACGACTGCATTTGAAAATACGACAGCATTCGTAGACAATAACTAGGACAAGTGTAAGTAAACAGGATTTGATTTGCCATATACTAGCGGTTCATGCGTTTGATATGTTGTACAGCTTTTATGTTAGAAATGAAAAAAAAAATCGATTTAATTTGGCGTTATCTTGTTTAATTGTTTATTATATTACTTGATGACAGGCTGGTGAATGCTGCTGAAGTAACAAAGAAAACTGCAGATAAATGTGTAAGCATGTGTGGTCGAAGAAATAATTGAACATAATAATTCGGAAGATTAAATGGACTAAACGTATATTACGATATTTTAACCCGCATCTAACCCAAATAAGGATATTTAATTTAGATTTGCTAAATGTTTCAATAAAAGAAAAAAGTAGGTTTTAATCAATTATTGTATGAAAAAGATCGATCGAATATTGTATGCAAGATCGATTGGAATCGTTCAACAAGTTAAGGAACGTAACTCTCTCAAGACTTATACACAACAAAAATGTACTAAATGCTCCCAAATGCAAGTTAATTACGTGATATCTGGCACCTGGAAGTAACAATGTTTGGTACATAAATCAAATGTACATCATTATGCATGGCGGAGTCAAACAGGCCTACAGAACCATGAACTATTAAACTTAGCTTTAACTTGGAAAAGTTTATTTTTAATGATATTTTATGATGTGTGATTTGCCAATGTTGAATCTAATTTTCGCTCTTTATCACTCTAGGAGTATGAAAATAAGATTACGTTTCCAGTTTGCTTCTTTTTGGGCAATGGGTGCAAATGACACCGCATATCGCAAACCGTTTCGCATATCGCAAAGATAATATCGGCATATCGCATATCGGCTTTGTAAATAATAGAAGTAATTATTAATCAAACTATACCATGTGAATACAAGAATATGTGTATTATTTTTAACTCGCATGTAATTATTTGAAAAATATTAACAATACCATAATCATAACTGATGTGTATTCGCTTTTAATTGGTTTGCTATATTTTCTACCCCGCTCAGTTGACCATTCATGTTCACATTTTTTACATACAGTCATTAAACTTGCTTAATAAGCAAGTAATAGTTTTTTTTGTTTAAAAATTAAACAAAAATTAAAAGAATTTGAATAAATTTCAAATATATTTTACGGAAACATCGCCAGTCTCGTCCAAAATCTTTGGGAGTTCTTTTGATGAATCCAACCAGCAAAGAAAAGAATTGAAATTTCCAAAACATGAATTAGAATGATAATACATAAGTTGTTTATTCATATTAAATTTCATGCTTATATCTAGTTCGTACAACGGTATTATTTGAATAACTACGATTTGTGCATTTTCTTTCTGTACAGCGTTTTGGATGTTTTAGTTGTGTGACATAGTTTTGCTTATGCTCGTTAATCTTCAATGTCTTTGTCAATGTCTTGAAAATATCGGACTAGAGCGGAATCAATGCAGGAATTTGTTTTTTTTTCAAAAGTTAAACATTTATGGTCAGAACATCTGGTGTTTTGGTCTACATAACATAATAGGGTAAATGCACCAATTATGGACGTGTTTGTACAGCGTTTTCACGAAAAAAAAAAATTATACACAATCCACTCAACCAAAATTCACGAACTAAGATATTAATGGTAGACACAAGTTTTATTTACATTTTAATTGTTCAATTTTACAGATTGAGCTCGTAAATCAAAAGTTATATCGTTTTTCCTAATCCACTAAAAAGCACCAATTGTTGTGCTATGTGCACCAATTGTTGTGCTATTTTTCAACTTGATAAAATAATTATTAATCGTCATTAAGTTATCAAAACCTGCATTTTTTTGTTTAAGTTTGTCAAAAGCGAATTTTTAAAACTGATTGAAAATAATGAAAAAAAAAGGAATTTCCTAGCAAATCGATAAGGGACTGTCAATTTTTGGAAAGCAAAAAAATGGAAAATCACACATACGACATGTTTGTAATATAACTAGCTTAAAATATCCTTTGGTTATTTGTTATATGATGATTATTTTCTTCGATCACTAATCATCTATCCCTATTTTTTTCTATTTATTCCGCTGGTTAACCTATCTTGTTTGACAGTTTGTTGGCCGATCTGTGCCTCCTTATGTCAGCTAAACATGGCTGATTTGATATTTGCGAATATGTGACCTGTGTATTCAATGAACGCGTGAACGCGTTGATAATGTTTTTGATTTAGGGACTGACGGCGAAACTACAGTGTAATTTTGGTCTTGGAGACATTTATCGACGAAGCAGGGAATACATTGGGGTCTAAATATTACGCTGTAAACATTAAAGACGTATTTGACGAAAATTTTCCTCTCAAATACAAGGCGTAATAAACCTCACTCGCATAGCATTTTTTCCAAGGCGATTAAACAAACACAATCATACACCATCAATTATAGCATTATGTGTATGTGTGTGTATTCAAGGTGAACGTTTTGTTGCTGTACAACAGGAAAGTGGTTGAGTGGTGGGAAGGGTGTGTTTTGTCAGTATAGGCCAGTGGTGTTTCGTTTGCTAGTTTAGTATGTGGGATGTCAGCAAAGCAAGTCAGTACACCTGAGTGCACGTAGCGGATCTATAACTGAAGCCTACATAGTGTTTCAAGAACGAAGAGCGCATGCATCATAACTTTGTGAAATTGAAGTCAGTGGTTTAAAAAATTTCAAGGGGTAGAGTATTAGTGTGTGTGAGCGTGTAAGTACAATTGAACAATTGAGTTAAGCAGCAGCAAAAACTCTGCCAAACTGCATTTCTGATAGAAAGCAAAACAAAAATGAAGACGATATATAATATATTTCAGTTAGGTCTTTGTTAGATTCAATGACGAGAGGCATTAAATTCTACTTGTGCATGGTTTGATGAAAGAAAGGTTATAGTTTTTTTGTGCACTGTTGGCATGCCAAATCGTGAAGGTGACAGAGCTGGTACGATGATCAAGTATACGTGTATGTGTCATGGAAGAGCTAGTTTAAACCATAATTTGCTCAAAAACTGAAAAATAGCAATGTTTTGGATGTTGATAACAGATAACAAGGCTCCAGCGATTGAATATAGACGAATCGTGAACATTAGCACTGATTTTTGAAGCGATGGTTTGCTGGCATGCGTACATTTGTATGAGTGCAATATTTTTGTTCTCTTTGTGCCCCTCTCAACTAGGGAATTTACGAACCATAATGCGTTGCAGTATCTGCCACTATCAGTGCTTATCCACAAAGTTGCGTAGTGTGTCGAGAAAATTGTGCAGTGTTTTGTTCCCTGCCATCTATCAAATGACAACACGCCTAACAGCGCTAAAACACAACTCTTTGTTCGGAGAAGTGACGATTTTGTACCAACTCTCAGTTTTCCTTGGTGAAAGCGAGATAAAAGGTATTGTAAAACGCAATGGATCTGTCAATGACGCAGTTTTGTTTTGATTTTAGCGTGTGACTAACACTTTTCTTTGGAGGTTCATGTTCTGACCATGTTTACACACATTCTTTTTCAACCATGTACTTGTACCATGTACAGCTGTTATGCTATCCAATAAGTAAAGATTATGAACAATGAATTAAAGCTTACGGAAAGCATTTTGCGATGAATTAATACCAATCTAGTATAGTTTTTGTTTGGCTAATGAATTAGCAATAATTGAAACATCAAATAATTATGTATTATATTGCTCTAGCAGTATTTTTATTTTGGGTGTAAGGAGACGAGGTACTCGAAGTGGTACCATACGGGTGTGTGCATTACATGGTGTGCAAGACTGAGAAATGTTACGTATAGTTCAGGTTTGGTCCTGTTAAAGTCCAATGCAAAACAAAATCATTTAGTTTGTACGTTTTATGTAAATCTCCTTTAAATTTTCCGAGCACTAGAGAGATATGCATTTGTTTATAAGTTAAGTCGCACGCATTGAAACCGCCATTATCGACTTCCCATTGTGATCACAGAATTCGCTTTGTAAATGTGTAAGTGGTCAAATCTGCCTGGCCTTTTGTTTTTTGTTAGTTTGTGTTGTTTCGTACAACGTTCGTAAACGTTGCAAAACTGAAACAATAAAGTTTCTCGTGTTCTTGCATTTGAATCATGAGCATTTCTCAGAGGGCAAATTGTAGGATAAACAAAGCGTGCACAGTGTATTGTTTAATTTTAACACATATGATTTGCTGCAGGATGTTCGATTTGCGATTGATCCTGCAGATATGATTTACTGCAGGATCAATTGACAGTAAAATATATATAGTATGTTTTATTTCATACGATTAACTTGGTAAATGTAAACACATTGCAAATGTTCTAGAGTGTTATTGTTATCGCCAATTTGCTTTTATTTTATGATTGATTTAAAATTTGTAATGAAGTTTGTTTGAAATGCTTATGGCCATTTGGTTCCTTTTTTGCACACGATTAGATTTTTTCTCTCCGATGTCCCATTTTATGTAGCGTTCAGTAGTTAAGATTTCTTTGTTTTCAATGCAAGCAGTGAATGAAATTATACCAGCACATGGACAAAATACCTTTGCGAGCAGCTGGTCTCGAAAGGTAACCAATACACATACGCACATGCAACTTTGCATCCACTGCAGCACGATGTTGCACACTCACAAGCAACTCAATGTAAAGATGGCATTGCAATGGCATTGCACATTAAAATGTACATCAACGAAAAAGAAGAAAAAGTATGTCATGGAAGAAGGTGTTTAATAATGGATATTGTTTGCTTCTTGAAATATCATTCTTTTTCGCATAACTACTTAAGTCGTCAGGTATTTGTTGTGTTCAGTCGATTAAGAATATTCAGTATCACTATTCAGCAATAAAGTAGAATTTTAATTAATGCCCTTTCGCCTTTGATATTAAACGACCTACAACATTTGCGGTATTATTAGATTATTGAAAAGGTTATACTATAATTTTTGTCAAATAATTTCATTTCATATAATTTCAAATCACATTGTTTTCCATTACGATTTTTTAGACGTTTCCTCCATAACATTTTAAAGTTTTTTTGGTTTATCTTAAAATACTTATTTTAATCCAATCCATCAATATCTTTAATTTTTTTTCGCAAGAAGATGCATACACAAAAAAATCTGTATTTTTACTTTTTTGGTTAACATATGGTTTGTAATGTGTTCTCTGTTTTATATTAACTTTAAGTTTTTTTTCTTCATTTTTTTATTTCTCAATTGGTGTAATTAAAAACTATCTTTCATTTGCAATCATTTGCAACTATACTGTTTAGTGATGCTATCACGAAGTTCGTGTTTGATCTAACCACTCATGTTTAAAAGCCAGATGATCTGTGATTAAATTTAATTAAAGTTCAAGCGCGTCTTTCATTTGTATATATTGCTTATAAGCCATGTTGGTTATATAGTAACAAATACATACATATTTTAATTATTATACTCCAAATCAAACTTTATTCCTCTGTGCGTAAAGTGTATTGAAATATTTTCGGTCAAATGAGTTCTTAATACATTAAATTCAATGACTTCTTAATACGTTCACAATACTTGGCAGATGAGTTGAAAGTATTAGCCATAACACATTTATTGTATCTCGTTTTGCTTCTTGGGAGAGACAAACACATATCTTGTTGAGGCAATTCTTCTGGCAATTAAAATATTTTACAACAATCTAGATCTGAAATTTGAATTACGATTTGCTTCATTTGAAAATTTCTAAAATTTGGTTAAAAATGTCACACTTTTATTCTGAAAATATAACTATGCTTCTAGACTTACATAAATCTTATCTATGTCTGATGGTAAACTGATTATGTTCATAAATCTTATTTATGCCTGATGGTAAACTGATTATATATATACTTATATACACTAACCAATAAGAAAGTTAATAAGAAACACACAATTAATAAAAAACACGGATCACGGTTATTAATAAGAAAGTTGCCGAAGGAACATGGTGAAATGCGTATGTAATGGTGTGATCTTAAATGCAAAGTTTGGTATACATTATAATTTGTAAAATCTATCAGAATATGGTAGAAAAGATTTTCCATGAAAAATTGAGTTTTCAATTAGTGGTTTATGGAAAAAGGGTGCAATATGTAGAAAACAAAAATTTCCTGAATGCTCTCAAATTCAAGTGAATTCCGTGATACATCGCACCCGGAAGTTATATAACAATGTTTGGCGCACAATTCGTATGAATATCATTATGTCATTCATATCATTATGTATGATCATCATCATGTCATTCGAGCCTATGTTAAACATGTCGACAAAACTATTCACGGGTGCAAGAAGTTCAATAAAAACTGACAATTTTATTGGAGTAACTGATTTTGAATTATACAATATTTAACATCTCTTTGTCATTTCGTATCATTTTTAGGTCGTCGCATCTGATAATGTCAGCTGACTCACAACGTTGTCGTACAATGGCGTCTTCGGGTGAGGGAAGTGCTAGCGTCGCGCGTTGCATGCCTTCCATTGTTCCTCCGCAAGCTGTTAGTGATCGTTCTATCATTGATAGTGTGGCAGGATTTATAAATGATGTAACTCTTCAAACTCAAGCACCGCTTGGAGACAGCAAGGATCACATCCTGTGGGTACGCTTCGAGAGTGCAGCTGATATCAGTGATCCTTGCCTCGGGGATGACTGGGAGCTTGAGGGCGGCATTGCTCCTCCGCTTCTTCTTATTCTGGGTTACATCACTGGTGTTCAGGTAAATCAATTAATCATAATTTATGTTTGCAAATAAAGTTAAACTGCATGCACAGCTTCCGGTACGCATTTATTTGTGTATAATGCCTATCATATATGATAAATTGACTAATACTAGACGTTATTTTTAATTTTAGGTTTGGATCGTACCAGCAAATGGTGAGGCCATCGAAGTATTATCTTGGCGTCATGGCAGTGTCAAATGTTTGCGTGTACTTCCCACGCCGAAATTTGGTGATCGTGAATCGGCGACAGAGTCTGCTGATCAGTTTACACATAAGCGTCCATTGATAGCTCTTTGCGATAGCTCTTCTAGCGGAAGTAGTGCGGCGCTATCGGGTTCGAATGGCGGCTATCAATATTGTTCCGTGAATTTCATCTCGTTGAAGAATGGCGAGACGGTTAAGAGCATCAAGTTCAAAAGTCCAATTGTTGACATCCTTGCTAATCGATCCTCCATAGTGATAACGTTTCCGGAGCGCATCGCAGTGTTTGATTCACGTACACTTGAGGATCGTCTCACCGTGACGACATGCCATCCAAGCCCAGGTCTTAATCCTAATCCAATCGCGCTTGGCTCCCGCTGGATTGCATACGCAGAGCGACGTTTGATTTCATCGAAACGATCAAGTGGTGGTTGTGAAGGCGATGGAGTCACGAGCTATACGGCGACAGTGCTAAATGCAGCCAAAAGCCTTGGTAAAGGTCTTCGTGAACTTGGTGAGCAAGTGGCCGCGGGATTGACTGGAAGTCATCTAGGATCGAGTTTGGGTTCGAGTTTGGTTGGTGGTGGATCAGGTGCAGCCGGAATTGGAGGAGTTGCTGGTTTTGGTAATAATTCCGGTTCATCAGGAGATATAAGCGGTTCTTTGGCAGCTAGTGGACCAGGCAGCACTGGAAGTCTTAGTGAAGGAAATCAACCAGGAGTTGTGACAGTGTTGGATATCAAGTATCCCATTAAAGACATTAGTCCAACAACAGGTACTCCAATCACATGCACTGGCAGTGATCCGATTGTGGCGCACTTTCTCGCTCACACGGAAGCTATCGTAGCGCTAGCTTTTGACGCACCCGGTTTGTTGTTGCTTACTGCCGATAAACGTGGACATGATTTTCATTTGTTTCGGCTCCATCCGCACCCAAGTGGAGCATCGCTTGCGGCTGTGCATCATCTGTATGTGTTGCATCGTGGGGATACGACAGCAAAGGTGCAGGACGTTGCCTTCTCTCTTGATTCTAGATGGGTAGCAATTTCAACGTTGCGTGGTACTACGCACGTTTTCCCTGTAACTCCTTATGGGGGTCCTGCTGGTGTACGTACGCACGGATCGCCCCACGTTGTTAACCGATTGTCTCGGTTTCATCGATCGGCGGGTTTATCTATAGATGGACGGTCGAGTAGTCCTGTGTCACATTCGGCAGATGGTACCTCCGGTGGAGCACATCATCTATCTACTACAACAGCTTATGCAAATCCTCGTACACCTCCATTCCCTCATCCAACCGTCGTGCAACCACTTGCACAATTACGCCAACCAACAAGTTTGCTCGGAACTAGCAGCGGAGGAAGTAACATTGGAACAAGCGTAGGTGTAGGATCATCTAAAACAACCAGTGGAATTCATCATGCGCACCATTCACGGCAACGTAACTCATCGTCTTCATCATCGTCTTCAGACGACCTTGTCAAACCATTGCGTGTGTGTGCCATCTTTGCCAAAGCTCGCTCGTGGTTGCTTGATCCGCCTGGTTGCAATGTACGTGATACTCCCGCACATCGTATACAACGTAAACCGGTAGATTCATTGTTCATCATGGCTGCACACGGTGCACTTATTCAGTATGATCTTGAGCCTAAACATGTAACGGGTAAGTGAAAATAATATCGATTATCCTGAAAAGTCTGACATGTGTCCATTTAGTTAAAAATCTGTTGATATGAGATATGTAGATATGTAGAATGAGTGTAGATGTAATCATTTTAAAAATTGGATTGCAATTATGCAAATACATAGAGTTAAACTGAATCTTTAAAAGATGTTTTGCACAAAATCAAGTACAAAATCTTTGTAATTATGCTTGCTTTCATTTTATTAGAATAAGAAGTATGCGTCGAAACATTGTTATTACTCGAAACATTGTTATTACATATTCGTCGAATTGTATTGCACATACCCTACTTGCACATACCCCTTGCACATACTCTACACATTTTGCAGTTCGAAGGCGTTTGAAACCCATTATGTCGTTTTAAGACCGTTTGTGTTTTAGATAACGTAGCTTTTTTTACAATAGCATTAATTGCATAATTTACGTTCATTCACAGGAACACCCAAGGAAAAAATATGTGACGACACACCGATAGAATTGGAGGTGGAAGCAAAGGCGCAATGGTGTTTGCAGCGACAAGAGCTTTCTACTGCTAATGATATTCAACCACCACTTTCACTGGATAACTGGCTCATTAAGGATCGATTCCTTGAAGAAGATACTAACAGCGGAGATTCTGAATCCGGAACGATGTTAGAATTTGACCGGTTGCACCATCCACAGCACCGTGGAAGCATCGGAAGCATCTCTGTTGATCATGATGATAGATGGCTGTCCCAAGTTGAGATAATTACTCATGCTGGGCCGCATCGTCGACTATGGATGGGACCGCAGTTTATGTTTAAGACGTATAACACACCAAGCGGGTAATTGTGTTTTACATATTGTGCATATAGCTAGCAAAATGTAATTATCCTAATATTTGTCCATAATTTCTTTTAAGATCTCCTTTATCGTCGATTGATACTGAAGCTGTTGAAATATGTTCTGGAAGTAGCGGTAGTGGAGTTCTTAACCGGCCTCTTCAACGCTCTAATCCTATGAATATGCCTTCAGTTGGAGGTATGAGGCCATTGGTACCCGTACTCATTGAATCAGGATCATGTAGTAATTGCAACTCATTTTTAATCTACGCCTTTTAGTTAACTGAGATCCTAACATAATTTCGTTATTTTTTTTATTTTCTTTTTTTTTTTAAAAACTGACCGGGAAATGGTACCTTTACTCATCGCTTACATATTGAGCAGGCAGTTACGAACAGAGCCCACGCATGATGAATATGAATGAATTCCGTCATCATGAAAACCTGGATATGGAATTTTCTTCTCTTGGTCCGGTTGAATCACAATTGCGTGAGGATTTGGCAGATGCAATGCGCGAATCGCCTCATATTGCAAATGGAAAGGATACAACAGGTATGATTTTTTTTATCTAATATAATATATACCTCGTACCAAATCGATCACCTTCATTGACCTAAGATACTCTTTTCACGCTTGTACTATTTCTTTACGATTTTTGTTGATAGGATGTTTGTTTGATTTTGTTTACTGCTTTGTTTTTACACGTTTTCGCATTACTGTTAACTTTGCAGATTCTAATAGTTTTGTTCGTTTTCGCTATAGGTATTATTTTTTAAGAACAAAAAATTGTTTCCCTTTCGTAAAACAAAATTACAATGCATTTATTTAGTACATTAAGTTCTAACTAGTAATTATATTGTCTTTTTTCGTATGGAGTTAATAAGGCTCGTCCATGTTTTTGATAATTACATATTGCTCCATTGTTTTTATTTGTCTAAGTTATACTGTATGAATTCATTAGATTAATTCAATAATATATTCGGTTGAATGTCTAAGCGGCGTTTTAGTATTATAAAACTAGTTGGGTTACTGTTTGTTCCAACAACGCAACGTAAATGGTCTTTTTTCACTTACAAGGTGATATAGGGACTATACAAACATAATTGTTGACTTATTATATTATTCTTTAACGGCATTTATAATTTTTTGGTGTTTATTTAGCATATATGTTGTACAGTATAGCTTACATCGTCCTCCACCGGGAGTGGTTATAAGAAGAGGAAGAAGAAAGAAAAAATGCTATTCAAATACGTTTGTTGTTCATTTTAGTTATTTAGTTTTAAAGAATTTCATCATTGCTTTGTTTGTTTTTTTTTCATGTTCAAAAGAAACAAAAACAAAAAATGAAATAATAAATCAGCCAAATCATATCTGCTATCTTTCTTTACTGTTTTTAAAATGAAAAAGAATAATAGTTTAAATAAAAAAATGTGTGTTGGCGAATTGATTTTTCAAATAATGTTACTTCCATAATTTATTTTTTCAAAACATGGTTTATGTAACTAGAAAACTAAGGAATAATGTTAAAAATAGCCGTTTAAACATCAAATGTATGTGATGATTTATTATTTTGAGCTAAAATTCGAGCAAGTTTTGATAAACTTGCTCGAAAGCTTAAAAGCTTACGTAGAATTTGTTTTTCAGAACGTTGAATTAGATTAAGTACCAAAGATGTACACTGAATGTTGAGTTTGTAACATGATACTGTATGTCTCTCCAAAAACGACGTAGAATGGTAATACATGAAAAGAGAAGAAAAAGTAAAGAACCAAAAGCAATCCCATAATAACATTTTTTTGCACAGAAAAAGCAATTACTATCGAATCAATTATTTGTAATACTTTTTTTGTTTCGAGTTTTGACAACCAATAATCGCAGTTAACCAAACCAACCAATAGTAATATATTTAATTATCTCTTTATTAATGGGCTTGCTCACAGTTGAGCACGTCTGGGTACGACGATAACTTTATGCCTAACAGTAACCGTTTTTCTAAAGTAATATTACAATTCTGGTACATTATTTCAAAAGGTTATTGGCATACGAAACACAGAGCATTTGGGTTTAGGTTTTGTATTTAATGGCCTATATATTACTTTGTACACAGAGAATAATTTATTTATGCTTAAATTAAATTAGATTAGATAAATTAGATGATTTATACTGTATTTTGACTATTGATCCAGTTTGTTTAAGTTTTTTTAATTCAAATTTGAAGAAACGTTTCGCATTATATTTCAAAGAATCATTTTCATATTAAATAATTGCATTACTTTTTTTTCTTTTCTTTTAAATTTAAGTGTATGGTTTGATTGTCGTAAGCTTTATGTTTTTAAATATTTGTTTTTGCAAAATTACTTAATCGCATGGTGTTATTTTATTCAATCTGTTTAGGCCATTGCTCTGTTTATGTAAGTTGTTATTTAAACATTACTTGACGCTTTAATTACCTGCGTACTTTCGCATGGTTTTTATTAATTTTTTTTATTTGTTTTTCCGTTTTTTATAACTTAAGCACAAATCACCATCTCAACTTTTCAAGCAATTGCCTGAATGTAGGTCACATGTTATCCTAATCTCGCCTTTTTAATTAATATGTCGTTTGATTTAAACAAATAAAAGATTTGTTTTATTGATTCCGTAAATTATTGATTCAAGAAAAAAATTGTTTGTTTGGTAAAAATCTCTAAAATTAATCTAAATACATGAACGCAATTGAAGTTTATACATCAAAACATTCAATGATTACTTTAGAAATACTGCTTATAAAATCCACCACGAATTTTGTAGATCGGATATATTTCTTAAATTTAAAATATCAGATGATTGATCATAGTTTATGAAGATAAAATTTTAAGTAGCATAAGTTAATGAAGTACTATGGCAGCCATCGAACAAGAAAGAGGATATGATTATGGAAATCATATATCTTTTCATATGGAAAAATAAACGCTATATAGGTGTTCGATCACATTTATCAAACCAACAAGGTAAACTCATTATCAAACAAGCTAATTTATATCCTAAACAAAAAGCAGACGTATCTTTATTTACACAAAAACAACATTAATTATTTGCTATGTTTTGAATAGAAATTTTGTGTGTTTGTAAAACTGAATTCAAAATCAATCATTCAAATGAATTTAAACTGTGGTTCGTTTTGATATGGGGGATGTGATTCTTAGAAGAGAGGAAAAAATGTCGTGGTTACTTATGGATCTTAGTTATGTTTGTTTTGTTTCTTGGTCGATGGCTGTTCTGAACTATGTAGGCCAAGTCCGACATGGTTAATTTATTAAACAAAACATAACTGTAATATAAGTTGCAAACACAAATTGAATGGCAAAGCATCAACAAACAATATCAGCAAACAACATTGGTTCTAAAACTCTTGCCTGTGGCTTCTTTCTTTTTCTTCCCTTCTCTCTCTCTCTTTCTCTTTCTTTCTCTATTTTATCTGTATATCTTGGTACTTGAAAACCATCGTCGTACTTTTCTACCTACAATGGTAAAATACGCGTGCTTATGTGGGTTCGCTATGATCTTCTCAATCCCGAAATGACATCCCGAAATGCAACGGACGCTGTAACGTGTTTGGCAACATTTACCCGATGACATGCCGTCGTTGCTGTTCAACTTTATCTACTGGCGCTAACTAAACTCTCAACTACGCCATTTCTTTCTCTCTTTCTTCCTGTCGTCAATAACTATTGATACGTACGTCCTTTCCGAATCACCATTTTCATCCCTCCCGGACTGTCCTTAAATATCGTAGGAAACCTTTCGGGATCTGGGACAACATATGGCGGTGATCAGCAATACGAGCAACAACAGCAACAGTCCGCGACAACAGTATTGAACCAGCAACCCTTGGCTTCTACGACTGGTCTTTCGTCCGTGTCGTCTTGCTCATCAACATCTATCTATTCGTCCACGCACTCACTCAGCTCAATATGTGAACACCAACATCAGCAGTTACAACAGCCATACTATCATAACCAGTGTCAGCGTCATAAGCATGTTGCCGTCGGCGGTAGCGTTGGTGGTGCTGGTGGTGGCAGTGAATGTAAGATATCAGGAAGCGGTGACGGCGATGGTACTGTATGTTGCCCCAGCGGAGGTGACTGTAGCAATAAGGCTAACAGTATTGTTAAGAAAAATGCTGGTATTGCCCAGTCCAATGTGCAATATCATCCGCAACATTGTCATTTTGATATAGTTAGAACGGAGTCTGCCGCAACCGGTCGAAACGTTTCCCATGGTGGTGGGATCACCATAGAGAAGGTGGTCAATCCACTAGGCACGGTAACAACGATAAGCACTTCCGGTAGCAATACTATTGGGCAGGATTCAATTGAATCAGAACATTTTCTGCAGGAATACGGTGAAGACTACCTTCATGAAAATTGTGATGAGGCACTTTTCCGTCCGGTGGTAACTGTACACCATAATATTGCTGCCGTTAATAGAAGTTCCTCTAACGAGGTGGATATGGTTAAAATGCGCTCCAGTCGATGTCGTGGTTCATCACTGGACCGCATAGGTGGTATTGGTGGTGATGATGTCGAAAGCAGTGACACAAGAAAGTTATTGGTTACTGGTTACTGCGAACGACCTCTCAGTCAACCAGGATCTCTCATAGGACGAGATCTGATCGTACCTGTCATAGAGGAAAAGAACTTACCATGCTTCTCGAATAATAGTGGTGTATGCAACAAACAATCACCGTCGTCATCGATGTCCGAGGTTGGACAACGAATGGAAGAAATAAGGCCAACCTATGTTCCGACTGTTGCACAAGTTGAAAGACAAGGCAGTGGTACTCGGAAAAAATCGTATAGGCATGAGCAACAAACAAATACTATAGAAGTGCAAGAGCAACTGCCCAAGACAGTCGCTATCGGCAGAAAGGACTTAAACTATGAATCGCATTCTACTACTAAGCAAACATTATCCACAAAATCACAGCCGAGTGTGTATGAAGAGTTCGAAAATATTGAGCTGCCAGCGGCAATAGACGAAAAAAATAGTTTGACTAGTGACCGTCGCAAAATAGTTCTGAAGGGAGCGATGTCTGATGTTCTCGAAACAGAAATACGCTTAGATCAACAAATAACCACTGCTAACGATGACGATCATAAGGAAAAACTGGTTGGCGGAGAGATTACACAAATTGTTCTCAATCCATCTACTGAACGAAAGACGAAGAAGTATATCGGGAATAGAATTGGTATGACATTGGATAAAAAAATTGACATTGCAGGCAGTATTGCAAATGAGACGCGTGATATAAAACGAACAGGGATGAACCAGAAAGGCTGTTCGAAAGATGCTGCAAAGGAAAAGGATACATTGCCGGAAGTGACTCCGATGCGTTATTCGCATTCGCAAGCTAACGAGGAACTGCTTCCTCCTTTAGAAGCTCTTAAAATTGATGACTTAGAACTCTTCGGTGAAGATATGGATCGGGTATCTACAATAAACACTGCAGTGTCTGGAAGAGATGTCATTGTGATGAAAAAAGCATGTACAACAAACAATCTTCACACAAAACATGACCGAGGTAATGATAATCGCGTTCTTGAGGAGCAGAATCGAGATCAACAAGATCAGTCCTTTTTGAATGAACAAACAGGGTTAAACACACTTTACGTATCATTAGCTGCTGACGACAATAGTCACACAATGTTGGAGTCTGTCGAAACGTCAGCAGCAATATTGGAACTTTCCAATTTCCTTACGAATCGTGAATCTGATAATTGTTCCGATGTTCAGAGCCAAGATGCTACACATATAGAAAACACTTTGATAACGTTGGAAAGCCCATTGGAGCATGATACTGACGAAGAAAATATTAACAAGAAAACAATGCGTGTTGATTATCAGGGTAAAATAGCAGTTGAAATGCAGAATGTTTTTGTCGGTGGTAATATAATGATGGCTATGTGCTCCAGTTTACGTGCTGCCTCACCACCGATAGGGCTGGAGTCTACAGATACGTTGGAGGAGCTAGGTGGTCGTTGTGGTGGAGAGGAAGAATCACGAAGATCCAGCGTTTCAATTCATTTTCTGGCTGAGCAACAACAGTGTTTCAATTCCTCTATGGAGGGTCAGGACTCGGATTACAAAAGCTTGGAACTTGATGTGGAAATTGCATCGAATGGCATAGTTGAGGTAAAAAATGTGAGTACCTCTACGGGTGTCATTGAAGCCGCTGCTATTGTCAGATTATTCTCTTCGGCATCTGAGGATGATGAAGAAGCAACATCGAATTCAACAAACAATTTGCTGGAAATTGCTGATAGTTGCAATGTTGGTTTGTCTGATGTCTTAGTAGAGGTTAATAAACAAGATGATTCTACAAGCAAACGACGGCGGTGTAGGAGACAAAGTAATAATCATCATAACTCTTCCGAAAGGATGAAATCGGTTGGCATCGATGCCCGTGATGATGATGGCGATGTAGAGGAAGAGAACGGTGACGAAGATGATGAAGAATTACAACCACTGATATCAAGTAACAAAACCTCTTCCTCCTCGCTTTCGACGACGATAACCATAAAAAAGGATCCTACAAAGAGCGAAGCGGTTGTACCGTTGTATGTTGCTGAACACGAAACATTCTCCTCACATACATCACTGCCACCAAGCGGGATAGAAGAGTATATTAATGGTAAAGGGCTACCACACTCTACAAATGCAACGCCAGTAGCATCCATACGAGGAACTGCAACTGGAAGAAGTATTGAATCAGATCTCTCTGATTCTATAGGGGCACCTGGGATAAAAACAGATGAGTGTTTGATAACCAACAACAGTAGCAGCAGCACAGGTTTAAGTGTTAGCATGACATCTTCATACGTACCTAACAAACAAGCGGGGTCAGCGGCTGCAATCGGTGGGAATGGAGGAGCTAGTAAGAAAAAATCGAAAAAGAAACGAAAATAATTATTAACGAAACGAATGATGTTGTTGATGCTCTCAGCGGCATCATTTCTAATAATGTTACGGATATCTTACATATTGGTGCTTTATATGTTGTACCGAGTGTTAGGTTTCTCCTTTAGTAAATACGATTAACATTACCTTTCCATTTAATTCATGAATAATATTTATTTTTCTGTATCCTCCGTTTTGAAGCATAAATTACTTGATTTTCATTTGAACTCAATAAGTGAGAAAACTAAATTATATTTAAAAAAATTATAGACAAGACAATAATTTTCGCGTTTTTTAGCATAAAAGCGCTAATTTTTTAACCGTTCTTATCAAACAAGTTGACATAACTCTATTTTGCCAAAATTTTTAAATGAAACATCTCTTTACTTAATGTGCTTAATCGGAATGCAATTTAATATTTAAAACATTTCCAATGGCGATTGATCGTTATTGTTACACTTTAAACGATCTCATCATAGATATTCATTACATACAAATGGCTTGAAATAATTGCGTGTCTCAAAACATATCTTGGTATTACAAATTAGCTTATTAGTTCAATTTTCCGTGTCCTCTAAAATGTTGATTTATATAAATATAATAGCACTTTTGTATTTAATTAACTGAGTGAGAAACAGCCAAACTTTGTAGAATTTTATGAAACATTGTTATTAGTTGTTTTGAGTTATTCGCCTTTTACTTATTATCTAAAAACTTTCTTTTGGTTAGAACTGTTAGTTGGTTAGAACACCATAAATCATCAAGTAGTGTAATAACCATCAAGTTGTATTCTCAAAGGCATGTACGGCAATTATTTTATATTATTTCAATATACTTTTCTATTATAATTCACTTGATTTCTCGAAAACAGAAGATCGTTCAATTAATATGTGCCATACGCAAACTCTATTATTTTTGCAATGTAATTGATGTTTTTGCCAGGTCGCACTGGAAATGAATAAATGTTGTTGATATTATATGAAAAATTAATAGCAACAAAAACGGTATATCTTTTGTTGCTTTTAATTTTTATATAATATCAGCAACAGTTATCTGTAAAACTAATCTATTTTCAATCTATAAACATTCATTTTGCCCACAATTATGTACCGTTTTTTCTAGATTTGTAGTATGAACATTATTTCAATTTATGGCTTATGTTTTCATGCCTGATTTATTTTATTTTTATGTATTTCAATCAATCAAATGAACAAATATACATATTAGGATGCAACATTTTTTTCAAAATTACTTATTTGCAGCTTGAGACTTTTTAGAATTTTTGTCATACTGCCAATACGTATAATGGTATTATGCACTAAAATAAGATTGATTAATGCAAGGCTATTAAAACTAATGTTATTTCAGAAATATATGTTATCATAATTTTCATATATTTCACGTGTAAAGCTTCATGTAATCGAAACACTATTATGCTTTTGTTTCAAATAAATATGTACATTATACATTATATTTTTAATGTGTTAATATTACTTATATCGTTTGCTTCATACCACGTATAGGATTGAAACATAATGTTTATGGAAAGTAAAATTTACATGGTTTTATTATTTTTAATCCTTTTTCTTTTTTCTAACGTTCGTTCTCGTTCCGAATTTTAATTTGAGAAGTACTTGAAACATCTTATATATCTTTAAATGGTTAGATATTTATATCAATAAGTAATAAAAAAAAGCCTTCATGAAACCAAACGTTTATGAAAAAGAGCTTTGTAATTCTATCATATTTTTTTTTGTTTAATTCTCACATACACTTTATATTATCTATTCAATGTATTTCAGTCACATGAAAATGGTTGATTTATTTTGGTTGACAAAACGTTAAACATATATTTTCGTCAGATTGTGCCTGGTCACATTAGTTTTCATACACAAAAATTAAGTACATAAAGAAAACTTCAACTTAAATTTGAAATCCTGATAAACTGTGGATCTAATAATAATTGTAACACACTACTAGACACCAAAACAAATTATCGAGCAGGTCATAAAGGCTGAAGTATTAAATCATAATTGGGTCCCAAGGCTTTGATAAAATGTACTGGCTGAAAGTAAATAAAATGAATAGCGCGATTATACATTCAATTATTAAGTACAACTTTATCATTGCAGTATAAAATAACGCGTAAAGATAATTTTAATGTATATAATTACATGTGATGACACAGTTGGAAAATCAAAAATGTTAGTGAGTACAGGATTGGATCCAGAAAAAGCGAATAGAAATAAAATTTACTTGTAGAAATTGATAATTATATAAATGAGTGTAGTTATATTAGCAAGTAACTAAAAGGCACAGACTAGACATTGCAAAGGAGCGTGTCAGAATACGTTATGAAAAACACTTAAAATAAATTTAAAACATTGAAAATAGCTGCAACGCAATGTTCTTAAATAATTTATTGCAATCTTCTAACATATAAAAATAGAATATTTTATTTGCATATAGCAAATAAAATTTCATTAAAAGGTTAAAAATTTACCTGCTGGAAAGTGAAATGAAAACAATAACATTTATTTGCATGCAACATTTTTATTGTATTGTCATTATCGTTTTTGATCCTCAAATTGTTTCTCATCCCAAACCATGTTTGTAATTATGTGGTCAATCAGTCAGCTTTTACTTATTAGAAGAGAGTGTTCATTTCGTGAAGGTTATCAAACATTACAATTTCTTGGTGAAAGATAACTATAAAATACTTTAAGTTTATTGCACTTCTATAGCACACGCACCATCTATGTCGTCTCTATCCTATTTTTCTCTATCGTTTTGTTTCTATTCACTGCAGACGGGGTTCTCACGGTGGCCGACAGTGGAGGGATCGTTACAGTGAATAATCATCTTCAACATAGCGGACAAACAATGGTTAGTTCCGGCGGAGGTGAATTGCACTCGGTTAATTGTACTTCGTTAGTCCATCTTGATCAGGAAGACATGAGTAGTAGCAGCTTCAGCTCTGCTAGTCGAACTTCACTCGAAATGGCCCAGTCATCTTTCAATACTGGCTCACCTACTGCCCCGTACGGTGAATGTTTGTTACCCTTTCATGGAGATTCTAGTGGATCATTAGAATAGATCAGATTGATCGTCATAAAATCATAGCCATGAACGCTTCCAATTCCTTAGAATTTGTGATTGTCGGGGAAATCGTAAAAAAACTGTCCTCAAACTGACCAGATCCACCAACCGTTAGTGGAGTTAAGTGTAGTTGTTAAGCAAAATGCCAATCAATTGTTTTTTTCACAGCATTCTAAACCAAAGAAAGAAGATAGAATCGTTCAACAAGAAGCAAACGGTAATAGTTTATTGCGAATTTTAATAACGGTAATAGTTTATTGCTTCTTGATTTGTAACGAAAAATCATCTAGAGTGTAGATTCTCGTGTAAAGTGATCATTGTTGAGAGAAGGTATGACGCATGAAGCTGACGAACGATAACTAACTTAGTATAGTAACAAAACGCAAAAATATATCTTAGACAAATGTATGCAGGTAACTTGTTGCCACTGAACTATGATTAGTTTAAAAAGATCAATATTGTTCGTAGAAGGTGAAGGGGTTTACATTAATATAGGTTTTTTGTCTGTTCTCATTACTTTGAATATAGTTTTTGGTTCTTAATGAAATATTATCATGTTTTGGAAATCACACCGGGAAGTTATCATATTAAAAAAAGGGGAAAAAATATAAGATGATATCAGAGTTGGAATACCTTCTCTGTAAATAATTAAATTAATACGTACTAGTGAATTTACAAAAATAGTTTCCCAACTACCCAACCAAACAATAATACAGTACACAAATTGTAAAAAATTGTATTTGGATCTATTCATTTATTCAAATTGTAAAAAATCTTATCCACCGGGGGACGGCGGGCCCGTTTCCCCCTAGCGAGGAGCAAATAACCAGCTATGGTGGTTAAAATCAGTCTAGAAAGCCAGTTAAACGGCTGGTATGACTTCGGTCGTTACGCCAAATAGAAGAAGAAAAAATCTTATCCTGTATAATAGTAACAGAAGGAAACGGGAAAAGGGGAGCGATTGATGTAATATATGATTCATATTGTTCATTGTGTTTCATCTTCTATGTTTTCCGATTCTATTTAATCTTAAATTAAATGATCAACTGAATAACCAACTAAGTACCTTTTTTGGCCACGGAAAGGGAAAACTAGACTTCGTATTATGTGACCAACAATTTAGAAAAACGAGTAAAGAAGGAGTAAATAAATTGTTGTAATCAATACTAATGATTTTTGTCAATTTATCCATTTGTAATCCTATGAACAAGATCACACTTACTTGAAACGAGTAAGCAAATTGATTATAATTCGTGCTAATCTTTTTCTTCAATATTAGTATCGTTAATAGCTTATCTATCTAACTGGTTTCTTCTTATTTTGTAGAAAAATCTGCAATATCTATTGTTTTGCTTTCGTTATAATTTCAGTATTGTAAAAAGTGCTGGAATAGGCTGACCCAGATCTAAGCAGAATGTTACATAAATTAAAAAGAAGAATACTATCGGTAATAATACGTAAAAAATACAGCACTTTTTTAATTTAACCGGGTGGCCAAATCTCTTTAATGAGGATACCGGATTGGTTGAAATACTCTAACTTCCAAGTACTTTGCTGTAGAACTCTTTCATCCTTAATTTTCTTTCTTACCTTCAGCAAAGAAAAGTTATTATTCCGGTAAATCAGTGTCCAAAAACACTAAATCATATATTTGATTGTTTTTTTTTTTTACTAATTTTAGCACTATCTAAGCACATTTTCATAATTTTGTTGCTGAAATGTAAAATTTGTCATAGGGCACACCCTGAAATGGAAATTATTATCTAGTTATCTGTAATTGAAATTAATAAAGTTTATTATCTAGTTTACTATTAAGAATATGTCAATTCAAAATGTATGTTTAATTGACTACTCAAATTGAATTGTCTGAAACAGGTCTGAAAGTCTCAATTGTAATATAAAATATTGTATGCGTTTTGTAGATTTCTCTTGCATCAGTCGGGGGAGTTTAATACTGCGTTATCAGTGCATTACTTAGGCTAGTGTCACTGCTCCATCGCGCGCGGTTTCGTCAGGCGTGATGTCAAATTTTGTATGGAATTTGACAGAAAATATCGCTGAGCGATTTCGTCACGCGACGAAATCAAAAAAGTTTGTTTCGGTCGTTCGTCTCCGAGCGATTTTTCCTGTCAAATTAAACTCGCTTGTATAAACGCTAACATTGTATCATTTATCAAAAATACAAGTGATATACAATGTGTAAGAATGTTCTAATGTAA
>JXWZ01013120.1:0-13188 GCA_000956215.1 Anopheles farauti No. 4
ATTTTTTTGTATGAACGTTGAAGGTTCTGACAAATGACAAATACAAATAAAAAAAAAGCTTGCCAATCTTCGATCAGTTGTATGAAATATAGCAAAGCTATTTTTGAATTTCAACCGTTATTGAAAAAAATGTTTCGACTCAACGACAAATTGAGCAATATTTCAGAAACACATCAGCCATGCTAAAAAGTTTTCACGATTTTTGTTGTTGCCCCGACTTTTGCTAAGCTTTCCCTGGCGTCACATAGCAAATCCAAAAACCGTCATTACACAGCGACCATCTCCATACAAAAAAAATAAATTGCAACTCCACTATAACCTACGGTTGCAGTTTGGTTGATTGGGAATAAACAGGCAGACCAAACATCATAAGATTTACTTTTAGATTTATTTATTTTTCATTAGAAATCATACAATCTATCGTGTGTGTGAGTGTGTGTTACATAAAATAAAATCGTTATACTAACACCCAATTTATAAATAAATAAATGCATCGCAATAATAAATTAAATCGATTTTCACATTCCGCGCTCTGTTACCGGGTAAAACATAACCAAAGCACACCGAACGCCGCGATATTCTAAAACTCATTTGCACTGCACAGTGTTTGATTGCGCCAAAAAACGACAACCGGGAGGTTCACTGAAGCATCATGTTTACTCCCGTCCTTTTCGCTTGATGTCGTAAAAATTAATAAAAAAAAAACATAATCTCACGTTTAGCCGAAGCTTCCCAACTAGGTGGCTGTGGCAAGAGGCGGGAAATAGCGAAACAACAACAAAATTGTGTATTTGCCACATCACAGGAAATACAAAATTAAAGCTTCTAAATGTAAAACATTCTCTGCTTTTTTTGGTTTTTGTATTTTTTTTGTAATTCGTTATATATTCAATAGCTTCCATTTTTCTAATCCGATAATTGTTATTATGTTTAGTGTTTCTTCTAAACCTTACTCGATATAAACTAGAAGCTAATGGAATGTATGTATGTCGGTTCTGCTTTCTCTATACTTGTTATAGAAATCATATGAGAACAAGGAATATGTACAAGTTGCACGATTTGACGATCTGTGTTTTTGTTATTTGTGTGGTTTTTGTTTTGCATTGTTTGTTTTTCGCCAGCGACTAAGATGTGTTTGTGTACTCTACGATGCACTAGTCCGCCAGTTCAGTTTCTGTTTGTTGTGTGTATTTTAATAAGCCAACCTGAATGCGTGTGGTGTTTGTGTATTGTTAGTTGTGTTGTGCCTCTATTGCTCTTCGTATCGCAAACAGAGGAAAGGAGATCGTCGATCATCTTACGAATACACTGGATAGCTATGTCCTAACGCACGCTCGAGAGTTGATTTTACTTGAACCTGTCTGTCTATTCGACCAACAAACGACGTATTCGTTTTACTTTTTTTATGCATTAAAACGCCCTTCTTGTGTGAGCACTGAAACCAGTTCAATACTTCTTCATTCGGTTAGAATAATTTTAAACACTCTGTTGCACTTAAATCAACACACTAGTAAACAATTAACGTAAAACAAGTTGTGTACTCTCATTCGTGGTAGACGTTGAAAGGGAAAATACTTAGAGCATACTAAACATGCGCAAACGTTAAAGAATTGCTTTGAAATCGTACCTGTGACCAGCGCAAATTGAATAAAATCACGCTACAAAAACTCAATTACACGCACCTCCAACATACTCACAGTCACGTGCGCGACATGAATACCTGGTTACCCGAAAGTAAATGGGATGAAAAACGTAAATCTTCTCATTCTATTCTATCCGTTGTGTGGCATCTTATCCAGCATTGCTTGCGAACAAATATAGGATGATGTTTCAACCCCGGACTAATTTGTGCAGTTTTTTGTTGTAGTTTTGTCTAACCTTCGTCGGCAGAAAACGCGGCGCAACGCATCTGTCTCGTGGACTGTTCATAAAAACATGCTCACGCGTGTGTATGTGTAGATGTGTATATGTGTGTGTGTGTGTGGTACTTACATGGTACCGGTATCGGCGCACAGTTTATGTTGAATCGCTTGCGAAATCTTCTATTGCCTAATACTTTCACACGTGATCCGCACGAGTCGCTCTAGGTATCATATTTCAAATAATCGAAACTTGTTTATATCATCTATTCCGCGTACCGCAGCCAACCGGCAAAGTAGTAATAACCAACCTCTTATTCAATTGTTAATAGTTCACTTCCTTTTCCCCTTCGTTTCCCTCCCTTCATGTTACTTTGAAAATCACGATTCTGGTTTTGTTTTTGTTTCCGGCCTCAACACAGACGTTGCTAGAAGTATTAGAATTGTTTTCGTTTCCCTAATGCTGCATATCGGTTTGTTTTTCTTGCTTGCCTGCGCCGCAGCTGTTTGCTTCATTTACTTAAATTTGGAATTTGTTAATTTCATTTTTGTTTTCTTTTGCTAGTTTAGAATGAATGGTTTGCCTTCGCAAGAACGAGCTCCACTAGGAAGCTGGCAATTTTTTGACGCCAGCAGCAAGCCATCAATAATTGTTTCCATCGTTTCGGTTGTATCTTGGTAGAGTTTTGTTGTTGCTTGTTGCTTGTTGCCTGCCATTTTCACTACCACCAAACACACACACACGTACACTGCTCATCTGTTCCATTCGTCTGCTTTTGACGACATCGATGTCCGTTTGTCACACTACTACACTACTGGATTATATCTTACTGATAATCTCTTACGTGCTACTACTTGTTGCTTTTGCCGTCTTCGTATCGTTCACTATTTCGTTCATATGTTTTGTGTTTTGTTTTTGTGTTTTCCAGTGTTTGCTGTGTACGATCTTCACTTTCTACTTCATTTTCCGCTGTACCTTCGTTTCGTGTTGTGGGTTTTTATTCTTTGTTTTGTTTCCATTCTTAGTGGGTGAGTATTGTTCGGGTTGAAGAACATTAAATATTAATTACGTGGTTACCTATGTTCCATGTTCTCATGTTCAATTTTAATCGCTTTCTCTATGTGCAGAAAATTGTTTCATTTTATCGCTTACAAATGGTATTTGTTCCATTTAAGTTTTGTCTTGTGAAATGGGTGATTTTAGTATCAGTAAAGGTGAGCGTGCGTTCTATACGTGTTCTGAAATAACTTTTTTTGTTTTTGTTTGCTTTTTGCTGCATGTTTCACATTTTCTCGCCATCGTATTTTACTTTCCGGTTCACCATTTGTTCACCATTTCGTTTCGTTTCGTGTTCATGCATGCCCTTTAAAACAATACGAAGTTTACGACAGCAGTGTCGCTGTCTTGTTGTTGCTTAATTTCTCGATAGTGGCTGATGGTTTTATTTTCGTTAACCGCACAACGACTGTGCCCGTACTCCATCCCCAAGTCCCGTATGTATATGACATCAAATCTCAACGGAAATATGGCTTTCTGCGAGCACGTAGAACCGTTGTTTCGAGTTCGTATAAAATCGTGGAAAATAATGGCGTTCCTATTGCTTTCAAAAGAACCATCCCGAGCAGCACCGTCAGCATCATGCAACAACAGGAGAAGAGTGTTAACATAATCCAGAAGCATGGGACTTCCCCGCCGTACATCCCTTTTTAGCAGGCACTCTCAAGCTCAACCACGTTCGGCCCACTTACGGCTTGTAGCTGCTGTCGTTTCCGATACTCGTAGAACTCCTCCTTCATGGCTTGCACACGCGCATCGATGTTATCGTACCGCGACTGGCCCCGTTTCCGACCTCCGCTCAACGATGACACAACCCCGGTTAACCCCGTTGCACTCCACAGCAGATCGCTCGATGTGGAGGGAAGCGTCATCAGGTGATGGAAATCATCCCTTACCATGCCCGTCGGCGTGGAAGCCGTCGGTGTTGGCGTGGAAGGATCAAACTCGTAGTGTCCATCGACGCTTCCCACATCGGCCGTGTTGTTGATGTTCGCTTTTTCCGAGGCTATGTTCAACCTCGTGATCAGCTCAAGCCAGTGTGACATCGAGTACGGTGGATTTTCAAAACGACCTCCACCGATCGACAGAGGTGCCGCATGGTGTAGACTGGGCGGAGGAGGCGGCGGTCTATACGGCGGCAGATATCGCCATTCGCGCAAAAGATTGTGGTTTGCTACGGCTGTGGCAGCAACCGAGGCCGCCGTACCGCTTGGCTGTGTGTTGTTGCTGGAGGTGTTTTTACTGCCGAAACCGCTGGAGCTGGAGTAGCTCTGCGGTGAGTTCTCCAGGCCACCGCCGACACTAAGCGACGTCGTGTTTAGGTTAAGGTTTAACAGAGGCGATCGTAGCTCGGGAACAGTGCGGCCCAAGTTACGGGGCATGCTACGAGGATAGTAACGCGAGAGGAACTTTGGACGATTGCTGTATGGGTAGGTGCCGCTGGCAGTGGTTCCACCAGATCCGCCACCATAGTAACCCCATGGCGGTACGTTTTGATACAGACTTTGCTGAACGTCCGATGGTGGCTCCTGCAGTGACGATGGCGGTTGCCCACTTGGCTGCCCATAATAGTACGGTAGGCTGACAGGCACGTCCGGCACCGGTATGAACCCGTGCGCCGAATGATGATGATGATGGTGGTGATGGTGATGATTGGACGACATATGCTGCAGACTTTGCAGCACCGGCAGCTCGTGGTTGTAGTACCGATGCACGGAGTGAACACTCTGCGGTGTCGGAAATGAACGCTCGGCCGAACTGAGATGATGAACCGAGCTGAGATCGCTGAAGTACAGTGGTGACCAGGGCGAGTTGACCACTTGCGGACTGGAGGTGGCCGGTGAACTTGCTACCACCTTCGACACCCTTGACGGCGTAGTGTATATGGTTTGCGCTAGCATGGCCGGCACGGGAACGGTGGAGCTTATCGACGAAATCATCACGTTGCTGGCGTCCGGCATGGTGTTGGTGTACAGGGACTGCTGCGGTTGTGCCAGCTGCGGCACCAATCCACTTCCCCCTCCACCGCTCCCGACATGATGACCGCCGCCGAACGTCGCCTCCAGCTGCAGGCTCAGCTGACTCGGATACGAGACGAGCGGTCGACGCCAGGAAGCCTTCGTGAGTGACGGGAGCCGCTTAGGCAGAAAGCCACCGTCGTCGCTGCTACTATACTGCGACACGATGCTGTTGCGTAGCGACACGATCCCATCGACCAGATCCTGCGACAGCACGAACCGACCGTCGGCTGAGCGATGAATCTGTCCAACGTTCATCGATTGGTCGCCGGTAAATTTATTCGAATATATAGAATCACAGTTTTGACAACGTCCTGGTGGCCAAATCCAGTGTAATATAGCTATCAGTATGTTTAGGCCGGGCATTCGGCTTGCTTTTCTTTCTGCTTGCATATATCTGTACCGACATGGAGAGACGAAGACAGTAGAGATGAGAGAAAGAAGAAAAAAAAACAGTGAGAATCTTCAGTCTCAAGGTGTTGCATTGTAAGCAGCTGCTAATCTCGCATTTAGTTTACTTCCGTTACCTTTGTATCTATCTTCACGTGCAAAGCATGTTCGCGAGAGTAAAAGAAATAAGAAATACAAGTGGATAACTTCGGGCTCGGATAAAACAAAGGGCTCTCATCACACGAATTGTACGTTCTAACTCACCTTTTCAAGGGTATTGGTTGACTAAATGCATTCCTATCCGTTAACCTCGCCGTTACCATGTTGAGTTCTGTAATCGAATAATTTCTAACGATTAAAAAAGGTGGTAATATCGAGCCATTCCTATAGTGTCCTTCTCGCACTGTCACGCACACCGGAAAACCGCGTGTGCGTGGCGCGAAGGACACTGTAAGAAGTGGATTGCTCGGATCACACTAGTGAGAGAAAATGATTCCGGCACTCATCAAGGCGTATACTCATTTGTTTTGCTTTATGTTTTCATTGAAACATTTCATCTAATATGTGCTTTTGTATGTTTTCTTTGTTTTTTTTAGATGAGATGATTATGGGTGCAATAGGTAAAACATTGAAAACATAATTTTAACTAAACAAACCAAACAAAAAACACTATTAAGGCAAAACAATCATGAGCGATTCATTTTTACCAACACACAGTCGCCGGTGTTATCGCCTGTTGCAGCTTATCGCATTACAGCTAAAAACGCAAACGAACGTTGTTTAGTAACTTAAAGCTAAATTAGTTTGCACTACTAAAGGAAGTGATGTTATGAGCGATGGTATTAGTGGTCCAGAAAGATAGGATAGTATACACCCTGACTACGGCACTCGTTGCGGGAGCGGTGCACGCTCGCACTAACCTTTTTCTTGTTTTCTACGCTTGCGCTTATTGCATATCTTGACGGCACAGATTGACAGTATGATGGCCACGATGAAGAACAGTATGCCACCGACCACGCCCGCCGTAATCGCTTTATGCTTCACTCGTGCCGGTACGGGAAACTTGATCTCCTCGCTCGTTTCGTAGCTCTTGAGCGAATTGGCAAGCACGCGGAAGTAGTACGTACGACCGCCGACGAGATTTTTCACCAGATACGACGTTTCCTCCGGTCGAATCTGGCCTCGGTTGAGCGTTTTCCACTGCGCGTCCGTGCGATACTTTATCGTGTAGAACTGCACCAGATGTGCCCGTTCGAGCGGAACCTGCCATGAGATCAGGAAACCATTCGGTATCTCTACCACCGTCACGTTCCGTGGTTGTCCCGGTTTCGGACCTAATGCATTCGTAGAAGATGATAGATAGATCGATAAGTGAAACATGTAGATCGCTGCATTTACTGCATGCATCCAATGATGCCTAAAAAGCCATCAAACACGCTCGATCGAACGCTTCTACAGAGCACATGCGGGATTTTGGAAGGACGAATGATGAGATGAGGATGTTGATGTGCTTGTGTTTGTGGTGGCCGTATGTAGTTTATATTATGTGGTATTGTGTAAACTTATGTACCTGTGGGTCGGAATACGGGTGGGAAAAAAGTTGAGCCAGTCGAATCGGTAGGGAATAAAATGTTCTTATAGCTATCGATGTCTGTAAAACGGAAAAGCAGAATGGAATGGAACGGTAAAAAATGAAAATGTGCAGTAAAGAGTGAGCTATAACATCCCTCGAGCATAACGACGTGCCAGTTTTATCAAACATTAGCTAAGCAATGTGTGTGTGTGTGCCTTTTTAAGATTATTGTTTGCTTTATGCTGTATTGTGTGTGCGATTGTGATGTAATCGATTAAACTGAACTGATGATGATTCCATGAAAGAAGCCAGAAACGAGTATGCGCAGGCAAGCATGAATTGCAGGCAGGAGATTTTGCGGGAGATCGATGACGTCCCACAAAGCAGGACCTCTTACCCAAGTCTTCCGGTGCATGTTTAAACTCTTTCTCGTTCGGCGCCGCCGTTGTTGTCGAAAGTTTCTTAGCCTTTTGCGCGTCTGCACCATCAGTGAGCATCAATTGCATTAGTATTATCAAAAAGGGCGTTACAACATTAATCCTCTGACCACCCCCCCCCCTCCCCCCTCCCCTCCATAAATGTGTCAGAAAGTGCGTGAGAATACTTACCAAGAGTGCGTATAGTTATCACCTTACTCATCATACCGTCGCCGAGCGCGTTCTTGCCGATCACCTGAAACTCGTACGTCGTTCCCGGTGAGAGCCGGTTTATCGTCACCTGGGTGCTACCCGACGGCGTGACGGGAATAGTTGACCACTCGGACACGCCTGCCTCACGGTACCAAATCGTGTAGTCTTGTTTATAATCCGGTCCACCGCTGTAACCGGGCATCCAGGATAGCGTCACCGAAAACTCAGTGGCAGAACCGCTCAGGTTGTACGGTGCGTGCGGTTGCGTTCCTTCGATAACCAGCTGCGTGGCGGACACGATCGTTGCCACCTCGTTCGAAGCCACACATTGGTAGTAGCCGAAATCGGACCGTCGAAGGTTTTCGATCGTAATATTGCCATTGCTTATCCGGACGCGATTCTTCTGTAGCGGTTGACCATCGCGTCGCTGCCACTGGATGGTTGGTTTGGACGTTCCCTCGGCTTCTTGCGCATCGCAATGCATCTCGACCGATTCGCCCACCTTCCGCTGATACAGTGGATCCGGTTCCACTGTAAACGCCGGCGGCTTCCGCACCAACACCTCCATGTGACCGGATGAACCTTGCGTGCCCTGGGCGTTATATGGCGTGCAAGTGTACCGGCCCTGGTGATTTTGGTTGACGCGTGTGAATAAAAGCGACCCATTGTTCATTATAACTATGTCTTTCGTTTGATACGGTTCCAGTAATCGTTTATCTTTGGTCCATGTTACATATTGTAGAGGAGGATTCGCTTTTATATAGCATTGTACAACACCAGCTAAACGAAACGGTAAGTATTGTATTGTTGGGGTGAAGGTCACTTTGGCAGGATCTGTTCGGCGGGGAAAAAGGAAACGAAAAAAAGTAGGATGTGTAAGTCGCTACCGTCTACCGTCGCTCTGTTGCTGGTAAACCCATCCCCACTTACATTCTATATTTAAATAAGCCGAAGCACTTTGTGGTTCTCCTATGCCATTCGATACCTCACACGTGTATTGACCGGAGTCGTCCGCGCTAACCGGATTGATAATGAGCGAACCATCCTTGCGTATCGTGACCCGTGTCTCGAGGGCGGCTACTTCCCGTACCGGTGAACCTTCACGGAACCATCTTACTGTAACATTTCCCGGCATTGCCTTTGCCTCGCAGGTGAACTGCACCTTCTCTCCCTCCAACTTCGTCTGATTAGTGGGCGGCACCTGCGGCACAGGGGAAGAAAAATGTGTCATGAATTGCCATCGCGATTTCAACCGATTTCAAAGCACACATGTGTTCAAGCACACACACTGGATGCTGGCTTTTCCTTTGAACACGAAATACTAGAAACACAACACGCACACAGTCTTACACACGCTAGCAAGGATCTTAAACAAACAGGACGGAGCAGAGGCAGGTGGAAACCGGCGGTGAGATGGTCAAGAATAGTGGGATCATGCTGCGCTCACTCATAACTCACCCCGACACTATCTATGACCGGAATTGGTAGTGCAATAGATAACTATCATGACGATACAAAGAGTGGATTCAGTTCTGCTAAGAATACGAAGGGAGGAGTCGTGGGAGGGGAAGAGGGGGGTGGGAAACGGAACACTACAGTTGTTCGCGCAATGGCAGAGTGCTAGGGCAAGAGATGTGGTGTGTGCACTCGTGCTATAGTAAGATAGAAAGACTTTAGGTTTTAGGTAGAGATCACAACAAACAAGACAACTGTGATAGATTGAGGGAATATTATACGCAAGAGAGAGAGAGAGAGAGAGAGAGAGAGAGAGAGAGAAGGAGAGAGAAAGAAATACAGAAAGAGAAGAAGACAGGATGTATCACAAAGGTTGTAAGAGCTACTTGTAACAACATTTACACAGATTCAAACGAACAGAAACACGAGAGCAACACACTGGTAACGAGCGTAACGAGAATTCTGTATGGAGGTTTGGTAGATTCGGTTCATAGTCAAAATTTTTACCATGATTACAGCGCCGCCCGCTATTATAACACGGGCAGTATGGGAGACTTGTCCCTCACCATTGCGCGCGATACACGTGTAGTCGCCGATGTCTTCGTGGCGGATAGTGCTGATCCGCAGCTCGGTGCCGTCATTAAAGATACCAACAGTAGAGGACGGATCCACTGGGTTGGCATCCTTGTACCATAAAATCTCTGGCGTTGGCGTGCCATCGGCCTGACAGTTCAATATGATAGAGTCACCTGAAAGTAGCGCAAAAAACAACGGTCAGTGACCGGCAGGCTCGTTCGCTCGCTGTCTTACTACTGGGATACAAACCTAAGTTAACGTAGATGATGTCTTCGGGCGTTACGCTGAAGCGTGGGGGTGCATGGACGTCCAGGTGAAACCACGTACCGTTCTTGTGCTGCTTCGGCGGCCGATTCAGAAAGACGACTTTACACTCGTACCACCCCTGATCGGATTCGCGTATGTCCGTGAGATTGAGTGATGCCGCACCGAACGTCGAGTTCGGTGGTACTCTGGAAACGCGTCCTTCGTAACCTTCGCCGCTGTGGGTAGGATAGCTTTCGTACCATATGAAAATGGGAATCTCCTGTCCCTGTGCAAAGTAGTGTACAGCGAGAAAACGAGATCGTGTGTTAGTGTAAGGCACACAGCAAATGAACCGTGAAAATGTGCCAGTACAGCTACTGTACTACCACCGATGCGGCTCCCACATTTTGCGTAACAAAGTAAGTGTTACATAATGTTATACATTAAGTGTGGTAACTATATCATGCATATGTCTTAAAAACTATTCCAACCCGAGAGGATCGAAAAGAAATGGTTAGTGGATTGACTGTCTGTGGGCCGTTGGTCGGGAATGAAAAATAAATTCAGAGAAAATAAAACCATGCTTCAAACGAATCGTATCAATAATCTGCCGTTTATGGTGTTGCATATTAGAAAATGCGTGTACTGCGATAAAGATGATATCACAAAACAAATCTTTTTGTTTTCTCCAATCGAATAATCTAAAATTAACGAACTTCAATGCAGCATGCAGATACAACAAAAACTTCATGCATCTTCAACAACACAAAAGAAAAAAAAAGTATGTTGCTTACTAAGCGCTAACAAAACGATCGATAAATCTACCCCTATTATAAAGGCGGTATGTGTTTGTTATGCTTGCTTTTACGATTAATTTGTAGTACACCGTAATGCAGTTGGTAACAAAAAGTACAGCTCTAGGTTGAAGTTTAAAGTTAACCCGTTGAGAACGAGTTGATATGATACTTAGACTATCGGCGCATTCGTAGCATACTATTCGGACCCATTGCCCGTTTCGCATCTCGTTTATGCAATAGAAAATTTGATTAGATGTTCCGGGATCGCTTGATAACGTACTTTTTCGCTCACCTTCTTTTCCCATTGCAACACATAGGGAACGGGATGTTCGCCTGGGAAATCGACGTGACAGTTGAAGACGACACTTTCGCCGAGGATCGCCGTAATGTGCACCGCATCTTGGGCTGGAAAAGGCGACGGGATGTAATGGATAGCGAAACCAACCACGGTTAGGATAACGAATAAAAGCGTGATGCTTGCCTACTTACGAGGATTAATTGTGCAGCAGCCCAGCGTAGAACAGAGCACCAGCAGTAGCAAGGAAATCAACCGATTCAACGATTTATCACCATTACGTACGGTGGCGTCTAGCACTGGTGTTCGGCGAACGCGGCCGCTGTCGAATAAGCAAGCATCGCTGGCTGGTTTCACTTTAGAGTTCGTTCCGTTTATTGTTGCAGTACGAGGTGGCTGCTGTTCGGTGGCGCTAGCGCAGCTCCAGAGGCTTCTTGCCGATGCAGGGGCAGCTTGGCCGGGACTCGTTAAGGCTTGCCGGAGGCTCGATTTGGGTGTGGTTGTTGTGGTATACGATCGCGACCGGCTCAATGCCTGACACCACCGGAAAACCCCAGGGTCCGCGCACATGCCCATGCCTCTGATCCCATAGTCACTGCTAACGTACCGTTTTCATGGCGCTGGGCTCACCTAGAAGCAATAAAAACGTGAATAATCATAAATTTTTTGCGAGAATTATACCATAAATTGCCACTTCCAAATAGGATGCCCCGCTTAAGGAAAGTAGCATTAAAACTTGTGAAAGATGGTATGCTGTAAAAAGTTAAATATATAAGTTAAAGCTGAAAGCCCTTTGTTGTATCGCCTTTACTCTCATCGACGTAACCATCGGTAGCATAATTCAACGAAACAAACCCCACATGGATCAATACAGATTTTGCACAGCGATACTTTATCACCAAGCACGCGGGGCGGGTGTGGCTAGCGTAATCAAATTCAAATCATACAATATTTCACGTACACTTTATTGCACTGCGGACTTCCTTCCCTTTGGCGCTGCTTTTTACCTTCCCATCCTGCCTTTCTTTACCATATTGTTCGAGAGGGCTTTTAATTGTTAAATTGTCAGCCGATCTACTGCTGCTAAAACAACACACGCCCCACCAGCGAATATTATTATACGTCCTTCCGGACATTCTTTCTGCTGCTGCTGGCGAATTTGCACGCGGATCGAAACTGCTCACACCAAGCGCAATGAAACACTGTGGAAAAAGAAAAAAAAAACCTCACACCCCGCAGCAGACTGTGCAGGGCATCACGTTTAGACACCCGAGAGGCCTGATGCCCGCAACAAGCAGGCGTGTGCTTTAAATCCTTGATGCTTCGATTACACCTGAAGTAGGCCATGGCGAAGTTTTCTCTAATTTTAGTATAGTTTCCTTCTCCCGCTGCCCCCGCGGCCAAGCCACCAAATTTGCGCTAGCACAAACATTAACAATCAACAATGAATCGAATCCTGGTAATTATCTGGAATTCTCATATTCATGAAAATCGCACAACGCACAAACACACACACACACGCACACATGCACATTAACACATACATAACCGCGGGTGACAATATCACACCTCTGGTGATTACTCGCTGCAGCAGAGGACATGTTTCCCAACCTAATTCCCGGAAGCTTGAGCTCGGTTTTGTGGACGAAATTCACCGTCCCACACACACCATTGTTTACCTAACGCCAATGGCCATCGATTCCGCTAGCAGCATCCAACGATTACGGGCAATCGTAGCCACTGGCTGGGCAACTTTTACTGCCACTACAACACTTTTTGGTGAAAAATTTGCCCTGGAACTTCTGTACGATGTTTGCAGCCTGGGTGGAACTCGAGAAAAACTTAAGCTCAAACTTTTCCTGCCGTCTCGCGCTCTCGCGGCAAGCGGTCTCTCGCACTCTCCTAACCCCTTTTTTGCTCTTCACGTCTGAAATTTGCTCTTGTTCCTGGATTTTCTCCCCGGATATTTCTCATCATCTACCTCAGGCTGCATTTTCCAGCACTAGCAACGGTGCGTCTAATTCTAAATGAACCATTTGCTACAAGGTTTTGTTTGCGAGCTTACAAATTTTATGCGAATTTTATTGTTCAACGAGTTGAAAGCATCATTTAGCGACGATCTTGTAGAAAAGCATGTTTCGGTTATTAAACATTTCCGTTGCGTTCAGCTAATACCGAAAGACCCAGCGAGATTTATCTGACACTCGAACCGTCGTCAGCCGTTCCGAGTTTGGATCATGCGCTGTAAGAACTTTCGTTTACTCACTCTCTCTTTCTATCTCTCTCTCTCTCT
>JXWZ01013130.1:0-15317 GCA_000956215.1 Anopheles farauti No. 4
AAAAAAAATCATATTGCTGCAGGTCAGATGTAGTGGTTTTTCGAGAAAAGGGAGGAAAAGGGACAACATTAAAACGCGCCTTCCCTGCATGCTTCCACAACTCTCCTCAATGGTGCCTCTGGAGTAAATCCATTACGCTTGCTCTTTGTTGTAGCGTCGATCAAACGCACATCCTTTGGCTGATTTTTTTCCTAAGTGTCGTCTGTTTATATATATATGTGTGTGTGTTTGCACGAGAGAGTGTCACAGACACACCGACCGGAACTATATTCGAGTTTTGAATGCGTTTTCTATACGCTTTTTTTCTTGCTGCGAAGTGCCCAATGTGGATCGAACACACATAACAGCAGCAGCAAAAAAATCCTTTTTGCCGCTTTCTGTCATAATTAGCTCTCCCTCGGCGATGGTCGGCGGGATGTGCATCTGTCATGTCAGCTTTCCGATACTGAAGGGTGCATTTGTGCCCGCGCGCGCGTCGTCTGTTGAATGCGTTTTTCGGTTTGTTTCGGTTACGGGCATCATACTCCACCACCATTATCAATCGAAGCGTTTGTGGCAAATGTGATTCGGTCGAAGCGAAAATGCATCCCGATTGCAACAGGCTGGCTCGCTGCGAGACCGGACACTGACGGACACTAACGTGACTTAATTAAATGATTCGATTTCGCTGCGCTGGGCGCGTGGTGTTTTGCGAGTTTTTGTTTTGCCATCCTTGTTGCGGATGGTTTAGGTGTTTAGCCGCGGGTTGAGTGTGTGATTGCAAATAAATCTAGTGCCAGGTTCATTTTACGCAGCTTTTAAACAATTTTTATTGTATTGTAACGATCTTTAAGCTATTTTCTGCTTTCCGCTCGTTAGTGGTGACGAATTTCTCTCGGAATTTGACGTACGACACCAGAAGCACGAAGTAATAATAGCCCAAAATGCGATTAATTATGATCCAACAATCGTTCCCACATTAGCTGCCGACGGAGCGTGTCTTGAGTCATTTTCTTCGACGCTCTCCGTCTGTGAGCATGCCACTTGTTGCACCCGGGCATTGGGTGAAGAGAGAGATAGATAAAGGGAAAAGAGAGAAAGAGAGAAAAATCGAGCAGTAGCAGCACACAGAAGTCGTAAAAGAGGGCAGCTGACTTCATTCTACCGGCGTCTTGGAATGTTGATACAGCATAAATTTTTATTATTATGTTCTCCCCATTCTCTCCAGCGTCGTCTCCACGTCTCGTTCGATCGTCTTCCCGGAGTAGCACGTGCGTTTTGGAAGAAGACGGAGAGGAGCGATAGGAGAGGGGAAGGGGGGGGGGAGGAAGAGGGGCAGAAATATTTTACGTTCTTTTCGGAGTGGATGTGTGTGTCCGTGGGTGTTCGCTCGAAAAGGAACTGTTAGGCGTACACTTTGGAAAAGCGTAATCGTAAGCTGTTTCTTTAATCAAATAAAATCAATTAAAGGGCTCAGGATCTACATCCACACGCTCCACTTGTTAAGTTCTGACCGTCTTCCTATAGTCCTTAGAAAGATCTCACACAGCTTGTAAAAAAACTAAAAAAACAACATCATCGATCAGTGTAGAACATTTGCAAACAGAAGTAAAAATAGCCACCCGGTTCTTCTGGCTGCCGTGCCGGGTGTACGACACGCCGTTGACATTGACCGGCAAAGTGACTTAAGTTTTACGGGCGCTTTCCTTGCTTTTCTTCCTAGTGCGCTTCCGTGCCCCGGTTCGGGAGTATATTTTTATTTGTTTATTCATCTTACGTCTTTCCAGGCGGAGAATCTTCCCGGCTCTTATGGCAGTTTGTCTTAGTCATCGGAGCCGAGTGGTGGGCAACGCGTGGTGTCCATTCATCTCGCTTCGGTCTTTTCTTATCCTGGCGATTGTAACGCCGGCTGTATGGGGAGTAGGGGTTGGGGTGCACGCTTTTATTCGTTTCTTCTTTTTACACAACAGCATATCGTTTTTGTCTCCTATCCCTTCTCCACTCACCTCCCGAAACGACTCTTTTATTGAGCTGTTTTACTCTTTTCGGATTGCTCTTCGACATATCTCGGGACGTTGAAGGTGGAGTGGCTCGAGTTTTATTTTATTTCCTTTTTTTGTCGCTCTCAGTTGTGCTTTCGTCTGTACTCCATCGGCAAATCAGGAAGACGAGGAGAGGTGGGTCTTTGCCTTTTATTTCTGCCACAACTTCCACAACGTCGTCCCGTCCGTTCTTCCCGAGGGTTGCTCCTGCTTCCGTCCGGTGTTGCTTTTATTATTATGTTATTATAGAGTTTATTTGCAAAGATTGGCTGGGGTTTGCCCGCCTTCTCGCTTCTTCAAGACGTCTCGACTTCTGAAGACGATGATGCTGCTTCCCACCATCCGCAATGGGTAAGCGTTTAGGATAGGTCAGTTTCTAAAATACATTCTCTATGTATATTATAAACATATACACACAAACGCTTACACCCAGAAGGGAGGAGTGCGATAGAGAGTTCCTCTTTTTTTGGTGTGTGGTGAGTGGCTTCTTCTTGCAGAGCATCTTCCACTGTGCCGATTTCTTATGCTCGTAAAGCACACTGAAACAGAGTGCCGACGCAGGGAACGGAGGGATAGGAACGAAGTTTGGTTCCATTCTTAAAGGAAGGAGAGCAAATCTGCCACGGGGTCTGCATAGACGACGGGGCGGGAGAACTTGGGCGTTTGCAGGTGGTTTTGTGTGTTGTGGCATTTCTTTTCGTTTATCACCATCCAACCGACCAAGGGCAAGGCGGCCAACGGCAAACGGAGAGATAAGGCGAATGCTTTGGCAAAAACAGTGTTTGTCTGCGACGACGACGACGACGACGACCCCATTCCTTACGGCATTCGGACGAGAAAAGAAGTTTCTCGTTCACTCCATCCACGCCATGTTTGAGGCTAAGGAGCCGATTTTTTATGCGTTTCTTTTGGTGGAATTATGGTATCTTGCTTTTCTCTCCCCGGTTGGCGTTGATGGTGGTGTTGGAGGCGGAATGCGATCAAATGGCAATGAAAGTGAAAACGATGGTGCATTTGTACCGAAAGAGAGTTAGAGAGCGAGCGGGGACGGCTATGAATGCGCTGTCCTTCTGGTTCGTACGGTAAGAACTTTTGTCCGGAACACTGACGACAAGTCAGCTGATGGATAATTTATTGCCCAATGCTGCTTACAGTAGTAACAGGTTTGTGAAACACCGGATTTGGTGCGGTTTATTTATCTTTACATCACTGCTCTCTGGTTGCCTGTTGAAGAACGCACGACACGTAATGGTGTTTAATGCCGTGCTTGGATGAATTGAGTACATGCCGGGTTTAGTAGCATCGTGAATCGGATCATGTCTATTAAGTTTTGTAATGTCATTCCGAGGTATTGTTTTTTTTTTGCTGAAAAGAGGCAATAATTCAAATAATATTAAGTAAATTGTGGAAGCTAATCGGATTAGGGATTATTAAATGTTAATCAAAATAATTTAACTGTCGAACTTTATCATTATTATTTATAAGAAAAGAATCGCACATCATTTACTACTTTAATTTTTATAAACTGAAATTTCAAATTGTAAATATCAGCAATTTATTTACGGATGAATGATTTTTTCGGCACATAACAAAGAAATTTTAAACTAATTTTGTGTTTTTGAAATGTTTTTAAAATTACAAACGTTGGGAGTGCCTCACGCCAACCGATTCATTCCTTAATTAACGATCTGATTAAGGACAACTTCCTCCACCTACCACACCCACTGCAAAGTAACGTAAATGAGTTCCTTAAACGATCCCTGCTGGTGGACAAATCGTTTAGAAATGAGGTGGTCCGTTTAACTGGCATCGCAAAGGGTAGCGACGCATTCGCAAAGTAGCTGCATCAATCCATGGGCAGGAAGGGACCAATGTCGGAGTTTTTGATGGGCCTGCTGTTTCGCTCCCGATAACAGACGATAGCGCGAAATGCATCGGCGGGGGAGAAAGTGTATGATTTAGTTTCGTTTTTTTTTCATTCTGCTGCTGCCTCCTTTGCAGTCCTTGGGCAGTCTGTACGAGCAGCAGGAAGCCTTTCGTGGTATGCTGGCTGGCGCCGTCATCCGATAACGGACGAAACTAATCTATCGTGAAGACGGGCGCTCTCTCGTTCGCTGGTCGCGCCTTGAAAGTTCGCGGACCTTCGTTTGCTGCTTTTTCCTCTTCTTCGTTCGTGCTGTGTTTGTGGTGATAAGAGAAGGCTTTCGCTGATTGCTGGATGCATCATCGTTTGCTTACATAGTAGGCATAGGCCTGGTACGGGTATAGTACATCACGCGCATTTTCCTTGTCCAATATCGTAGCGTGCAGTGTGAATCCAGCATATAACGGGCTATAGGAAACGCTGCCACATCTGCGACAAATGAGACACCTCTCGACGATCCTGATGGTACTGTGCAGGCAGATGTGCTGAATTTCTGTGCCCGCTATCTTTGACGGGAGGGCGCTCCCTTGAGGCAACGGGCCATATCTAGATGGTCCGAAAGACAAACACATTCCGCCATCTGCGGGTGGGAAGAAAAAAAGTGAAAAAAGGAACACTAAACGAAGCGAGTTTTTAATTTATACTTTTGCCTCTGTTTACATTGCGGGATACAAATGCGAACCATGAAAGCAACAAAAAAAAGACATAGCTACTAAGAAACCATACCACATTTCAATGGCGGTGGTGAGATGGGTCATTGGGCATTGGGTCGTCGGTCCGTTGGAGACACCGTGCACACCTTTGTAAGGGCGGTGGCCGGTCAGTACCGATGCTGTTTAATCAGGAGGCCTTCTTGCCCCTTCATCCATATTTGATGCACCGGTCTATTGACGAATGATTTGCCAGCGGTTTTTGCACCGGATGCCCGCTGTGATGAGTTAGAATTTTTCATTATTGTACAACTCCACGTTTGGGGAAAGAATGTCCTTCGGAACGGAACGCTGGTTCGTTGGTTCGGCAAGCCGCAAGAATTGCACCGTATTGCTTGCGGTGCGGAAACACGGCGGTGATTGTTTATGTTGATGAGCCGAGCAAGAGTGATTATTATTCCATGTTACCGATGGAGACCTGTTGACAGCCGAGCTCGACTGTTTTCAGTGTTCGGTGTTTGTAGCGCTGGCAGTGGTCATTTGCGTGTTGCAAGCGCTAAAGGCGACGATGACTTCGATAAGCATCATCAAAGCAGTCGTTGCTCTAAAATAATCAATGTGGCATGGCTCGGTATGTGCTGCTATTCAGCTGTAAAACGTGGAGCATATGATGTTTGACTTGGAATTCTATCAGGATCAAATGGGGTTGGAATGCTTTTAAAATATGTGGTTAAATAATCAACAACACGGCACCAACGAACGATATTAAAATTGATTTTTTGCTTCCAGACAGCGTGATCCAATAAGTCAACCCCGTGCCTGTGCTCTCAACGCCAGCTTGTCAGCGTTGTTGTGTTTTGGCGCTTCTGCAAATAAACCACCAGCTAGCTCTCAGCAGTGTGTGCACCGTGTGTGGCTTTGCGTCATCCGGCAAACGATTACCCGTCGCTTACGCGCAAGTCGATGGCGTGTAGCTGCAAACGGTTCGTGGCGCCACGGCAAGAATATGACGCGAAATTGGCCCGCCTGCCTGTCCGACTTCTACCCTATGGCGACATCCTAAGCACGTCCGCGAGTTGCTGCGACAGTGGACAAAGTCCGGGCGGATAAACCGCACCGTCACCACGACTCGCCCCATTCCGCCCTAGTTGCACGGACAGTAATTGAAACTCCCAAAACCTCACACCAACTGGCACGCGCGGCATCGCGCGGCGACTACGTAGTGCCACGTATGTTTGAGAAATGTCTTCTGGTCAGCGTGTGTGTGTGTGTGCGGTGTTCGCCATCTCCGACGCCATCTTGCTGTCGAGCGGGACATCGGGAGTGGCGGGAGTAGCGAAACTCGCCACGACGCTGGATCCGGTCCTAACGAGATCGTTGTTGTTGTTGTTACCATTGGTCAACGCAAGATGGCCGCCCAGGCCATCGTAGGCCTGATTAGAAACGCGTCGTCCATCGGAGGATGCGAAGACCCCTGCCCTTTCTTTATCCGTGGCAGCAGCAGAAGAAAGTGGCACCACATTCCGGCAGTACGATGGTCAGCAGCAGGCACTCACACTCCTCCGCCTGCTTGTGGTGTGCAGATTTCCGGCAACGTTTATGGGGAGTCCACAGTGGGACGCATGGGATGGAGAAAGAGAAGGTGGAGGTTGTTGAAGCAAGCACGGAAAAGGTCGGAAAAAGCAAGCGAAACGCGGGCAAAACGGAGGAGGGCATGAGGGAAGGAGGGTTCTGCTGATGATGTTGCTATGGTTGCCAATCGGCAGCAGGACGTCGGTGGGGTTCCTTCGCCTTTTGCATTGCGCCAAACGGAAAACGGTCAAGAAAGGATTCGCTTGCGATGGATGGAACGAGCCGGGTTTGGTAGGATAGGAGTTTGAATTTCTGATGCCAAAGTGGAACGGTCCAGTGGCCGGTGGCGCGCACGTTCCCGATTCTGCATGTGAAGATATAAGTATAAGGCATTCGCCATCGCCGTCGTCGTCGTCGTCGTCGTCGTCAACGGGACGATGCTGAGCAAGCTGACCAGCAAGCTGCGAGCACCTTGTGCAGCGCATTGCTTGTGCGGATATAGCTGACGCTGACCACCACCTCCCCAAACTACCACGTCGAGGTTGGAGAACGAGTCCCCAGCAGCGGCAACGTGCAGGATTCGAGGAAAAGAAGGTCGCTCGGTCAGCGTCCAACGAGTCCGGTCGTCGTTTCGGTCAGTCCGTCATAGGTCCGAGGAATATACGGGACACGGGACATCGGTCTTTCGCAGGCAAAAGACCGCACCTCACGAATCGTCGTCTTACCGGGTCGGTGGGTGGGTGGGAGTGTTGGTTACGGTTTGTACGTGTGCGCGACTCGGTCCGACTCGGTTGCTCCTTTTGCTCGAAAATTGTATCCCCGCGAGTGTGTCCCGCCTGGCGGAGAGGAAGATGGCGGGTCCAGCGTGGGATAGAGTTTTGGGCAGTTTTGAACATCAGCAGGTGGAATGGGCATAGTGGACTACCCCTCCTGCCGAGTTTACGTACGACTATGCGCTTGTATGTGTGTGTGTGTGGGTGAGTGTGGGTGTGTACCGGAACAATCTCCAAGGAGGCAGAGGCGAAACCTTTCTCGTTCGTGCCTGGCAATACCGTGGCACCATCGCCGCCTCAGTGTATCCGTTTTTCGATGCTCGAAGGATCAACATCAGCATCATCATCATCATCAACAGCAGCAGCGGTGGCCATCGTCTCCATCGTTTTAGTTTTCCAGCATCGCATCGGGACGGGAAAGAAGTACCGGGAAACTCGAGATGTGTTTCTTGTGTGCGTGTCGTATGAGGGGCGGGTGTACGCTGCAGGAGACACGGGCGATTGCGAAGCGGTTGCAAAATGGCGGTGGGCCTTGTGTGTGCAAAGATGTGTCCGGCACCGTACCGCTGCCGGTCCGGCAAAAGGAGAAGAATAAGGTAGTATACACAGGTCCTCGCTTCGGCTCTTTTTAGAAAAGGATAAAATAAATATACATAAGAGCGGGAAGATGACCACCACCTTCTCTGCTCCCATCTCGATCGTGGTGGAACGGCAACGGTAGTTGCGTGTGGGCGGAATGGATAGGTTTTCGGAAAGCAAATGCCCCGTGTGCACACGGTGGTGCCGTTGCCGGGATAGCATGAGATGTTTGTTAGAGTGCTCTGTCCAGCGTGTGCTGCCCTTCACTTGCCGCCAGCACCCGATGCAGTGTGAGAAATTGAACCGTGTGCGAAAAAGCGGACGAATACGCCGACGGTTTTTGGGACGGTCGGAACGGACCGTATCTTCACTGACCGCACGAAGCTGACCCATACTCTCCCCACGGTTGCAGAAGAACCGGGGAAAGAAAGTGTTCGCAGCAGCAACAGCAGCGGGCAGGAGATGTAGAGCTCTAAATTGAGCCCGGCATGTACGCGCGGGTGGCCCTGAACTGTACTTGGGGTGGGGAGGGTGTTTTTGAAGCGGTTTTTTCCCTTCTGTTTCAGCATGACGTGTATTTAAGCGCAAGAGGGTCGAACTTGGGTGTCGGTGGGTGGGTGTGTGCGCGCGCTGTCAACCTCATTCATTTTGGTGTGGGGCATGGCGGGTTTTTGATAAGGAGTAAGCGGAGTGATATATGCGGTGAGTGTGGGTGTGGGCGAAGCCGATTCGAGAGTTTTTGTCACGTCCTCCAGTCGTTCCTCCATGGAGGCGGTTGACGCATTTGCGCGGAATTTTATTTGATCGATGGAAGAATTTGTTGGATAATTATAGTATTGAATTTTGAATAAGTAAACGTAATGCTATTGATGAACGTCAAGGGGAATGTTTAAGTTAATAAATTTCAGCATAGACCTATTGGTTCGTTTTCGTAATCTTCAAACGCGCCCGAAATGTTCTCGTTTCGAAACTAGCCAAATTCGAAACCACTTGGCAACTGTTTTACGTCTGCTAAATCTTATACATAAAAAGTTTAAGCATTTAATGTCTGCTAAAATCTACATGTGTTTCAAATTGTTAACTGTTTGTACGGTAAGAGCGCGAAAATATTCCATAGTATGTGTTTTGCTGGATGAATCACACTTTACGTCGATACCGAAACGTTTTTTGAACAGCGAGCGATATGAGGAACGATGGTTGATCTGGGACCTTCCTTGGGCGGTCACTGTAGACCACTGGTCCACCAGTGGGAGGGAGCGTTTGGGTAACTAATTTCTTCCATCTTTTCCCCCATAACCAGCCCCCCCAACGCGTAACGCTAGCGCATCCGGTCCACTAAGATAGGTCCACCGTTGCGGGATCGGTTTCGGTGCAAAATTCTTCTCATTTGCTTGACCACGAGGGACCAAATGAAGGGTTTTGCTGAAGAATGATTCCCCAACTCTCCCGGTGGAAGATCCGGTCTGGGTAGGGAGGAGGCATTAAATAAAACCGAGAAATCCATGCACCCACACACATACACGCATACATACACACATGTGCACATGATAAGAGCCTTTCGCTTGTTGATACTGCCGGACCTAGTGGTCCCGTTCCCCAGGTGGATCCTAGCGGATAAGGGTAGCTTTTGGGAGTGGGAGAGAGTTTTGAGTTGGCAAAGACGGCTATTCCCTGTACCCGACAGCGTTTTTCGGTGGACTTTTCGTGCCGTTGTGCGCTCGGACTACGTTGCCGGACTCTGGACCGTTGCGTCTTATATCCATCTCCACCTTCGGATGCGCGTTGGCGGGAAATAAGGAGAAAAGCATTTGGCCGAACGGCATGGGCTGCGAGTAGGTATGGTGTATAACTAGCGTTAGGCGGTCGGCTGCTTCTCCTCCTCCGGCAAGGTGTGTTCCGGGGATATTTTGTTAAACAAAAACCCAACTCAGCCGCCCCCTCCCGGAAAGGATGTGAGGTCCTCCGTTCGATCCGGATGAAATTTTACGGGTGCATGGGGCCGGTCCGGATGGGGTACGGGTGCATGGAGCCGGTCTCAGCGATAGGGTTATGTAACGTGTGTAATGGTAATGGGTTTTCGTTGCTGCGTTGTGTGTATGAGTGTCTTGCGCGTCGTGTAGAAAGCCGGTGGACGACAAAGACGATCGTTTAGGACGGTTTTTATCCACCCGCTGGTCCGCTTTTAAACGGCAACGACAAAAAACGACTCCCCAAAGGCCCAGTGGGGATGCTCTCGCTTTAGACACGGACCGTTGCCACCACGGCCGCAGGACGGGTGTACTGTATATGGACGCGGTTTCAAGTTTTGGTCCACAAGACTCGACTGTGCGTCGAGTGCCGTGTTAGGCAATGGGCAAGACCGGTGGGTTCATTGCGTTTCGGGGTTGCACGCTGCAGGCTTAGCTACACATCCGGTACCCGATCGAGGGCCCGATCGAGGAATAGGTGGAGGAAGGGGATGAGACTCATTTCTTTCCGAGTTCGCAAGCAAAACCTAGAGACAGAGGGACTCTTTGGGATGATGTCCCCAAACTATCCTCCCGTGGAAGGGTGTGTACCAAGATGGATCAAATGGATCAACGGGTTGAGTGCGTTTGGAATTTGTGGATGCAAGTAGATGATGCTGTCCGAGAAGACTCCACCTCGTTTCCCGGTCCATCAGTACCCAGTGCTAGTCGCACCTTAGAGTCTTTGCTGCGGTAAGGTTGATTGGATGGGCAGCGTGAGATGAGATGGAAATTGTACGGAGCTGAAAGAAAGCACTCTGAAGGACAGGTTGATGGGTTCGCCCGGTCGGTCCAGCGTAAGGCTTCCCAAAGCTAGCTCCTCGTGAGTGTGCCGGAGAGACGGGTGACCGTTGGCAGCGTCGGTGTGAGTGAGTGCGAGTGAAGGTAAATCACAAACCAAGCAGAAAGGGTTTCGGATAGTTTCAGGAATTTACATAAATGAAGGCAAACTCTGTTACGAGCGTAGCACACGTACCCCGTAGATAAAAAGAGGCTACCGGAGCGGATGGTGGGTGGTTCCTTGTTCTTACTGGCAAACTGACCAGCAAACGACGAACACACATACACACACACCCCAGCGCCGTGCGCGATGTACACCTTGACTGTCCGAGAAACGATGATGCTGAGGATACGATGTGGAAGGAGTTGGTACCTTCCCCTGCTCCTTCATATTCTCAACCACCTCTCCCCAAAAGGAACCCGTTTCTCACTCCTAAAAAATACCCATCATCCCTTCTCCAAACTCTGCGTAGGGGGTTTTCCAACTCAACCCGCCACCCTTCCCATCCTCCCAAGCCTCCTGCCTATCGGCAGAAGGTAAGGTCCTTTCTTATTATTTTCCTCGCTTTTCCGAAACCACATCACAGCATGCGGTGCTAAGAACGGGTGCGATGGTGCCACCCAACCACCCATCAGCACAACGTCGACGACGACGACGACGACGATGACCACGCTTCCTTTTTGTTCGTTGCTTCCTCCCGCCCTTTCAACGCCCTCTCCGCACTTTCTTTGCCACCCCTTGGGCGAAAAGGCGGAACAGTGGCCGGGGGATGAGATATATTTTGCCGTTGCCGGGTGAGATGCTGCTCTGGGCTGCTGCTATCGTGCCTTGGTGCCTTGATGAGTGAAGCCTTGCGAAAAGTGATAGGAATTAGTTTAAACAACTGGTCAGTTTGGACAGAGGCCGAGGTTTTTACCCGAGCGTGTGTCCCGGGCGCCCCGGCAAAAGAGTCCGGTCGGGCGTTTCGGAGAAGAATCACTCTTGTTTCGCTACTTGCCCGCTTCTCCCACTCCCCGTTCTTGATATCGTTGGCGCTTCTACTGCTCCTGGTGTGTGGGTGAGTTAGAGGTATGCATACACGAGGTCGCGCGCGCGTGTGTATGTGTCGAAGGAAAAATAACTTTCTCCAAGGCTGACCGAAGGTTTGGTTGAGTGGTTCCTGCTGCATCCTTCGACCGACCCGGGCATACGAGATCAGCACCAGAGATCCTTCCGTATGATCTTTGATTGGAAGATATTAATTTAATGCACTAATAGTCTTCGATGTAAGGAGCGGAAAGCGGAACACATACACACATCGGAATAATTGCAATCAAGAAGCCTGTGGGAGACGGCATCGGCTTTTCGGCGCTGACCCGGCACCTTTCCGATCGGAGGAGGTCGAGGGAGTTTCTAGTTTTATCTTCGATTTTTACTCTTCCAGCGAAGCCTCGGTGGGAACGGTTGCATACGCTTGGCAGGCCGCTTTCTTGCGTCGGTGATTAGATAAATTATTTCTAAGAATGGGTAAGCTTCGAAGTAGTCGGCTTACCAGTTTTCTAGCTACCCCGTTGCCAGGGGCGCAGTCGTTTTAATTGCTGATTTTAGGCCGCCACATTGAGGTTAGTAAAAGATAAGCTTTTTGATGGACGAGTATTGTGCTTTCTTGCAGAGTAGAAAATTAAGGTGGTAGTTTATCTGGTGAGTTTTTTTTAATGAACTATTTTCGAAACAGTTTCGGTCCTCTTCGTCCATATCACGAATTTATGTTTGTATGCAGTTTTTCCAGTAACTATTCCGTATGTCCATGTTGTATGCAACATGTTTTAAAGCTAAACATAAATCCATAAAATAATTTAATATTAACCAACTTAAGTACAACGGAAAAGGCAGTTTGTAATAAAATAAATCTCATTTGCTGTAATCGTTTAAAACAGAATAGTTCTATGAAACATGTTTCCTTCTTACCTCATGATTTATCTGCATTAATTAGAAAAACGATTAGTATTGGGAATTGTGTAGCTAAATAAAATTAACTCGTTCAAGCTAATCTGTGTCTGAAAAATCAGTTCTATCCATTGGAAGCCGATTATGTAGAGGTTTTGATACCCGCCGCTCATCTAAATATCGATTTGAAGTAGCAATCCCTGCTTGCGACAGCCGTGTGATGGCATGGGAATTATTTTTGGAACTCAAATAGACCCGCTGATAGGCAAAACTATAACACGGAACCATTTGCCATCTAATATCCGCCCGTATCCTCCGGTCGCCGGAAAAGAAGTCCCTGTCATGGCGCGGTGAGAGCAACCCCACCACCGAGCGGTGCCTCGTAAAAAAGCTCGGTTGATTAATATTAAAAGCGAACTCGCATTTCGCACCGTTATCAAGGGAACAGAACGGGGCCAGCTCGGGCCGCTCGGGCTCGGGTCATTTAAGTTTCGGTCAGTTTTTTGATGATCTCCGCCAGTCTCCGAGTCCCCGGTCGGCGTGATATTAGTGGGGCTAGTTTTTTTTGCCAGTGCGCATCTCGACTAGTGGTTGCCTCCGGCCGTGCTGACCCTTCTGTCCCGTGTTAGCGCACGGGATCGCCCTTATCACTCACGCCAAATCCAAGCACAACGCACGCGTGGCGGTAGTGCTGGTGTCGATTCAAAGCCCCCTAAAAACCCCTTTTTCTCGAAACAGAACGGACATCAAAATCCTACGCAATAGCTATCCGGCGATAGGCGTCGGTGGAAATTTTAAGGATTTATACCAATTTCCATCCCAATGGCTATAAATATGCTGCTCGCATTAAATCTGGTACCGGCACACCCGTTTTCCGTCCCGTGCTTCCCACGCTGGAACCGCTTGCCCCAACGCAATGGGCAGGCACCGTCAGTAGCATAATTAACTGAGGCGGGATGGTTTTTATTATGTAGCTACATGTGTACCACCGTGTGTCTAATAGTTTGTCGAAGCGCCGCCAGTCGCTACGTCGTTGGCGTTATGTAACGGAGGCTGTGAGGGAGTTTTTTGGTGTGTTGCCTCCTTCGTGCCTTCTTTTCCGCGCTGCCAACCCTGCACAACCAGTGTGGCAATGAAGGGCAATAAAAATAATAGTTAAATTCATAACGGACCTTTTTTCCGAGCGAAACCGACGGAAAATCCTGCCGGACACTTACACCCACCCACAGCAGCACACACATACAAACTATCGAACGGTGGAAAGTGCGTGTGTCCCTTTACTTGGCCAACGGGGCTTTCTGGGCCAATGGGGTGAGTATTTGGTGTACCCCACCACCGGTTAGTTGTGTTTGAACTTTTAAACAACCGAACCGAAGTAGTTCCCGGTCCCGAGGCTCAGGCCATCAGCGGGTGGTGGGTTGCTTGATTAATTTAAATTTTAAGAGTACCATTTGTCTTCGAGCCTGTTCGCTAGCTTTTGGGGAGCTATGAGCTGGTCTGGGCGTGGATAGTGGAGTGTTTTGTTTGTATCTGCATACGGTGAAATTTATTCTGTGCAATAGTTTTACTGTCTCTGTCAAGAATTGGTTTTCAAACAATATTTTAATAACTTAAAACTAAAAAATCAAGATTTTTACACAGTATGTTCTGGTAATGTTATGTTCTGTTCTGCAATATTAAAATACATATATAAGTATATAAGTACTATATTTAGAAGTTGAGAATCTCATATATAATGTTGACATTATATAGACTAACGTTATCATTTACTTTTGTATTAGTATATTTACTACATAAAATCGCTCATGAATCAAGTGTTAACCAGCTAAAAAATCATGTAGAGCTTTACTTTATTTTTATAAAATACGTGAATGTATTCGTGGTAGTACTTAGAATACCAACAAATAAGTTTGTTTAACATTTCTATTAAATTTTGCTCAATAATGTTTCCGGAGTTAATTTCACATTTATTGATGAATTGATAATTGTTTCTGTTTGTTATTTTTGTTAGGCAAATTATATTTGCGAACACAAAACATCACATTTTTATCGACAGCTTAAACACACCTCGTAAATCTTATTTTCGTTCAATTTGTTTGTTTATTCACGATGTGCTTCGACTGTACCGACCTACGTCAGAGGCAAGATGTTTATGATTTTCAATGAAGTCTTCTCAACCGCCTACTCGAACGCAACTCAATCGCGTAATTCGATTCAAGTAAATTTATCGCACAAATGGAAAAACAATTTCAATCAGTTGAAGCAAAGCGCCTTTTTGTTTACTTCGTGTTCGCGTTAAACTTTAACACCACTGCGATGATGAGGCTACGATTCGGTTTTCCGATCCCGGCTATGACGTATTCCGAATTTCCAAAATTAAATTTTTATCACCTCCCTCCATCGACCTCCGGCAGCCGGGGTTTGTTCGTGTTAATGTTAAGACTCTCTTGCCCGTGTGCGCTCAGCTAAGATTTGCTTCCATCGTCACTGTTTGGGTTGAGCGTGTTGATAACGCTGACGCCCAATTCGGCAGGTTAATGGTTTTCGATACCGCACCGCACAGGGACAGTTCCAGCGAAAGCGAATTTTCGGTTCACAGCGACGCACGCAACGTCATCACCTCGGCGAAGGTCCTTTTTGCGCATCCATGTGACAAAAACCGCCATCCGAAACACCATCTCATTAGCTCATCACAACTTTGCCGCGGTCCACCATGTCCCGTTGTGGGGGAGAATAGGAGGGGGATAAAGAGGATACGGGAATGGGAACGGGATGGGAAGGAAAAGTATTTGATGCTTTTACGCAACGACTTTTGAAACTCGAGCCCGCGTGTTTGTATGTCGCGTTCTGGGGTGTTAAGTCAGTATCTTTACGGGTTTCGGCTCCTCCCGTGTGTGACCATTCTACCTACACCATATAAGGTGGTGTCCTTTCATCAGCCCATCGCCTGCGTGGGCAAACGGCCGCGACCGCTCGACATGACGCGAAGGTTATTTGAAAAGGCCCCTCGAAATCCCCGTCGATAACAGTTCGCTGCCTCCCCGCGACACTTTTCCGTCCAATAAAAGGAGTGCGGGAAAAGGCT
>JXWZ01013131.1:0-12947 GCA_000956215.1 Anopheles farauti No. 4
CTCACGCGATTCGCGAGCGATTTTTTCTGTCAAACGGCACTTGAAAATAAACAAAACGTGCACATCATAACTTTTTGAACAAAACCAAACATTCATTATAATTACTTTCCTATGGCATCCCATGCCATTTTTTACATTAGAACATTCTTACACATTGTTTATCACTTGTATTTTTGATAAATTATACAATGTTAGCGTTTATACAAGCGAGTTCTTTTTTGATTTCGTCGCGCGACGAAATCGCTCGGCGATATTTTCTGTCAAATTCCATACAAACTTGACACCACGCGCGGTGACACCACCCTAAGCCAGTTTCATGTTTACAGGGTTTTGACGAGACCTACGAGGTACGAGGCACAAAGAGTAGTCGGCGACTTTAATTTTAAAAATGCCACAGTTTAAAAACCGCCAGAAAGTTAAAAAAATAAATGGGTTTGAACGTTTGCTGATACGCGCTCTTTGTTTGCCTCGGCAACACAAAACAAACCGAGAATGGCTGCAAAGTGTTAGCAAACCTGCATCAACATTGAACTTCAGCGGAGCGCGGCCCATAACAACTGTTCTAACTGTCAAACGGGACTCTAGGGATTCTAAAATTCCTTTTACCCACAAAGCACTATTTGCATTCGTGATACAAACGGTCGATGCATTTTACAAAAAAGATCGATTAATGTGGAAAATATCACACTATTTCATTCAAATCCAGGATTGCAATCAGCGCAAAACGGCCTGCCTTGGTTGCGGCTGATGGAAATGACGCTAAAGCAAAACAACACAGCGCATGTATGACCTTCACAAGGTGACCGAAGGAAACTGGTCTGAAACACCGATTTTTAGACACTTGTCGTTGAAGAGCGGTCCGCGGCTGCACTTGCAATTCGTTCGGCGTTTTTGTACGAGAGGTGTGTGTGCTACTACGGTCCCCGCTAGCCAGTTGCCTACCGAGAGTTTAAGTCGTGCTAAGAATTAAAAATGTCGAAGCCGCAATCGGACGTGGATAAGAGGAAACAGATCAGTGTACGCGGCATAGCTCAGCTGGAAGATGTCAACGAAATTAAGAAGGATTTTAATCGACATCTACATTACACGCTGGTGAAGGATAGAAATGTCGCGACTGTGCGTGATTACTACTTCGCCCTCGCCCACACCGTGAAGGATCATCTGGTGTCGCGATGGATCCGAACGCAGCAGTACTATTACGAGAAGGATCCCAAGGTACGTGCTCTTTTCGGTAACAGTAAGCCATGCTTTGATGCGAAGGAAGATAACTTTCATTGTATTGACCGTTGCTAGCGGCGTATTAGCAACAGTTCGCATTGGAATATTGCCGTCTTCCATGAACTCGATATTTGACCTCTAATTGTCAATGCTACTAATAGAACGTGGAGTGATACCGAACAGGGAAGCAGGTTATAGGCATGGCGGCATGGGGAGAAAACGTCTCCCGTAATGTAACAGACGAATGATCGGTCATACGATGTTTTAATATAAATTGTTCTACGTGGTTGTAAATTAAATATAACTACGATCGCTGCTTAAGTTTGCATTGAGCATGCACCTTGCCGTAAGTGTAACAAGCAAAGATGTGTGTGCAATATAGGGAATGGGGTCGGTCACATGGGCGGTTCGTTAAGTCATACGGTGTTACACGGATTTATTAGTTAACATTCAAAGTGCACTAGTTGTTTTCTATTTAAACTAGACTATTTTCTATTTGAACCGCCGTTTGACGCCAGGATGATGATTAGAACGATCATAGGCGCAAATAAAATGATTGTGAATAAAACACATGATAACGAAATGTGCTGTCCCGCTAGAGACATCCTGCTCCATTAATCCTTGGCGAAGTGATAAGAATCGGAGACAGCGTCAGCGGCTGGATGCGATAACAATGACCTAATTATTATAGCTCGCGATCGAGATCAGCGAACGGAAAACAATGCCAAAGAAATAATTGATTTTGATAGTGAACAGGGTACACGGAAATTATTCATGCGCTTGATGGTTAATATGGTTTTGTTTTCTTCACCCCTCAGCGCGTGTACTATTTGTCCTTGGAGTACTACATGGGTCGATCACTGCAAAACACCATGATAAATCTTGGCATACAAACGGCATGTGATGAGGCAATGTACCAGCTGGGTCTGGACATTGAGGAACTGGAGGAACTGGAAGAGGATGCGGGCTTGGGCAATGGAGGTCTGGGACGACTGGCCGCCTGTTTCCTCGACTCGATGGCGACACTTGGAATGCCTGCCTATGGTTACGGTAAGCTACCGTTGTCAGAAGGGAAGGATATTTGAGAGTGTTACTTGACCGCCGGTACAATTACAGGTATCCGTTATGAGTACGGTATATTCGCACAAAAGATTCGCAATGGGGAGCAGGTGGAAGAACCGGACGATTGGCTGCGTTATGGCAACCCGTGGGAGAAGGCACGTCCGGAGTACATGATCCCCATTCACTTCTATGGCCGCGTGATCGATACACCCGAGGGCAAAAAGTGGGTCGACACGCAGACGGTCTTTGCCATGCCGTACGATAACCCTGTGCCCGGTTATGGTAACAACGTTGTCAACACGCTTCGTCTGTGGTCTGCCAAGTCACCGATCGATTTCAACCTGAAGTTCTGTGAGTACTTTTTTGTTTTTCTGACAAACTTACATTGCAAATAATTGTGCTTTTAAATAATTTATTGCTTTCCGTTTGCTAACAGTCAACGACGGTGACTACATTCAGGCTGTGTTGGATCGCAATCTGGCGGAAAACATTTCTCGCGTGCTTTACCCCAACGATAACTTTTTCGAGGGAAAGGAGCTGCGTCTGAAGCAGGAGTATTTCATGTGCGCCGCCACGCTCCAGGATATCGTGCGTCGCTACAAGGCGTCGAAGTTTGGTTCGCGCGATGCCGTGCGCACGTCGTTCGATGACTTCCCGAACAAGGTAGCCATCCAGCTGAACGACACTCACCCGTCGCTGGCAATCCCCGAACTGATGCGCATCCTGATCGACGACGAGAAATTAAGCTGGGATAAGGCGTGGGATGTAGTAGTGCGTACTTGCGCCTACACCAATCACACCGTGCTGCCGGAGGCGCTCGAGCGCTGGCCCGTGTCGATGCTGCAGTCGATCCTGCCGCGCCATCTCGAGATCATTTACCATATAAACTTTTTGCATTTACAAGCAGTGGAGAAACGTTTCCCTGGTGATTTCGGACGTATGCGGGCGCTGTCGCTTGTAGAGGAGGATGGTGAGAAGCGCATTAACATGGCGAACTTGTCGATCGTCGGTTCCCACGCGGTGAACGGTGTGGCCGCAATCCATTCGGAGATTATCAAGAAGGATATCTTCAAGAGCTTCTACGAGATGACGCCAGAGAAGTTCCAGAACAAAACGAACGGTATCACACCGCGTCGCTGGTTGCTGCTGTGCAATCCGGGCCTGTCGGATTTGATTGCAGAGAAGATCGGAGACGAGTGGCCGGTTCATTTGGAGCAGCTGCAGCAGCTGAAGAAGTGGGCCAAGGATCCTACATTCCAGCGGGCTGTTGCACGGGTAAAGCAGGAAAACAAACTGAAGTTGGCGCAGCTTTTGGAGAAGGACTACGGGGTGAAGGTAAACCCGGCGTCGATGTTTGACATCCAGGTGAAGCGTATCCACGAGTACAAGCGCCAGCTGCTGAACTGTCTCCACATCATCACGCTGTACAATCGCATCAAGCGCGATCCGACCGCAAACTTTACGCCACGCACTATCATGATCGGTGGTAAGGCCGCCCCGGGCTACTACATTGCGAAGCAAATCATCAAGCTGATCTGCGCCGTCGGTAATGTTGTAAATAACGATCCGATCGTGGGTGACAAATTGAAGGTTATTTTCCTCGAAAACTATCGCGTTACTCTGGCCGAGAAGATAATGCCTGCCGCCGATCTGTCTGAGCAGATTTCTACGGCGGGTACGGAGGCATCCGGTACGGGCAACATGAAATTCCAGCTTAACGGTGCCTTGACCATCGGTACGCTGGACGGTGCCAACGTCGAGATGGCGGAGGAGATGGGCAACGAGAACATCTTCATCTTTGGCATGACCGTGGAGGAAGTTGAGGATCTGAAATGCCGTGGGTACAACGCTTACGATTACTACAATTCCAACCCGGACATCAAGCAGTGCGTCGATCAGATTCAGGGCGGTTTCTTCAGTCCCGGCAATCCGCAGGAGTTCCAAGACTTGGCTAACGTTCTGCTCAAGTACGATCGTTACTATTTGTTTGCCGACTTTGATTCCTACATTAAAACACAGGATCGCGTTTCAGCGGTGTATCAGGTAAGGAGGATCAGAGCAGGCTTTGAACGGCGTATGTGAAGCTTACTGAACACAAATCATTTACTTAACTTCTTTCCTACGATAGGATCAATCGAAGTGGCTAGAAATGTCCATCAACAATATCGCAACCAGCGGTAAATTCTCTAGCGATCGCACAATCGCCGAGTATGCGCGACAGATCTGGAGCATTGAACCGAGCTGGGAGAAGCTGCCCAACCCGGGTGTTGCAAAGTAGAGCGCAGAACGAAATACAGAAAAAACGGTAATATAGTCAGTCATGTTTGCACTGCCGTTCCGCGCACGCTACATCGGACGAAATAGAACATGTATGTGCCGTATAGCTAATAATTTTGTTGTCTGCATAAGTCTGCTTTGCGATCGGAGCCTGAAATATACTCGTTTCTAGGGTGCCATCATTACACTAACACACACATACATACACCTACCGACAGCTAACAAAACATATTATATTAAACACAAGGGGATTTAGTTGTGTAGCATTATAACCACCGTGGATTGAATACTTTCCTTGGCCCGTTTTTTTTTCCTTTTACTTTCCAACGATCGATCGTTACTCCAAGTTATTGCGAATAAAACACTGTTGGCAGTAAATGTTATAGGATAATTGTTTTCCAAAATAAAATAAAAAATCCTGCATCCTGCAGTTACGCTTGTTTCTACAGTTTTCTTTCGTAAGAGCTAAGAGAGGATCGGGAAACGGTCCAAGCATCCGGATTGATGACATATTAAACTTTATTTGGGACAGTTTTATTCGCTGTTCCTTCCGCATTGTCTAGTGATGGACATTTAATTTTACTTACTAGTTAATTGAACCGTATAAATAATATTTGCATAACATCAGTGTTGTATATGCCTTTCTGCACGAAATAATACGCTCGTGATGGCTTTGGGATAGGGATTAGTTGATGTATTGTTAGGCAAACGTTAAACAAGTATGGTCCGAACGGCTAATCACGTATATAGAATTATGGCTAAGGGAGCGGGCGATGCATGGATGGAATAAGAAATTATTGCCGCTCGAATTTCGGTTCTTATCTTGCTTGATCTCGTCGTAGTGCAATGTACACACGTTCACTGAAAGGCTCAATCAGCTACTTTATTGCCAGCTACGCCTAAAGCGCATTGTATACTACCTTTGCCTCTTTTCCACTTAACCAATTGGTTTAAGGCACTTGTTAGGGAATATTGGTCACATTTGTTAAACTTTACAATGTATTGGACAGTACAACTTCGTGCACATGTACCCGGCCGTCCGTGATTCGTACGAATAGCGCTTTGTACGTGTATGTTTCGTTTTCGCTTTCGTTTTAGTGCGCAGGTTAGTGCGGGTTATTGAGGACCGACAAAACACATTTGCTTTACGACACATTGATAGCCGATAATCCCGAGAAAGTTGCCGAGAACGCACTCGTTCCGTAGAAGTTACTGATCTGTGGAATGTGAAATCATACACTGTGTTAAAATAATAGAGAGCCACTGTTTTCTACTCAACTCACAATAGTTTAAATAACTTTTTTTCATTTTTGTGAACAAAATAACAAATTCGACAACATGTATCCTAGTCGCATACATTAAATTGCTATCCCGAACCAACAATAAAGCTTACAGATGAACTAAGGTAAAATGTTGGAAGAAAGTAATTTGCTAACTGTTGCCTGTTCCTGTCTGTTCGAGTTCTAGTTCTACGAGGTGTTTCTTTAGCTTACCATTTCATCGTCAGATTCGGATTCGACGTCACTCTCCGCTGGGGATAAAGTTTCCGCTCCATGTTTCGTCAAGCCACTGACAAGGATGCGTTTATCCTGGATTAGGGCAAGCTGATAGGCCGTCAAGCCAGCGTAGGTTACTGCCTCCAAACTGAGGCAGGGACATTCGTCGAGCAGAAAGTTAGCCAACTCCTCATTGCCCTGTTCGATGCTAATGTGCAGTGGTGAATGGCCGGATTTACCTTCCTATTGGATGACATAAACCATTGAGAAATTTAATGAACCCATTCACGAGCGCTATAATTAACGATTACTTACCCTCGCATTGATATCGGCACCGGCATCAATTAAACAACGAAGAACATCTATACATCCAGCCTCGGCTGCCAAATGAACACATGTTTTGCCTGCAAATGAAAATATATATATTAATTTAAAACTAAAACAATTTTGTTTTACTCTTTTCGTGAATAAACAACATTCAATCCCAGCGCCTCATCGTAGCAATAGAATTGAGTCAAGATCGTAAAAAACGTAAAAACCACAACACGGAAATTCCAAGTGGCACGAGGTGGAGCAAATTCTGACGCGCTATTCCACGACCTGCTCATCTTAGGCAATGTCGGAAAGAAAATCAGAAAACGTAAAATACAGTGTAAATAACGGAATGGACGGGAAGGGTTTACTGAAGTTTGCAAAAAATATGCACAATATGAAATGGCCCTAGTGATCACGATACCCTAACAATTTGAAAACTGTAGGGGTTGTAAATTTAAATGGTAAGAAACGCTGGCTCTTGTCTCAGAGGTGGATACCGCACGGTGGGTGAGAGTGTGCGAACACAAACACACCCACACCCTACAAACAATCAACCGCATATATACACGATCTCAACGGTGCAGTTGTAGTTGTGAATCGCATGACGTTTTATAAAAAAAATATTGGGAAAAACCCAACATATAACATTTGCCCGACTGCTGCGATTGCAATTCAAGAGCGTGCGCGCCCTCCCGTCGTTTCGCCGTGTTTCCCGTTGCCGGATTGCTATTGGGATTTCAGTGAATGTGGGAAACACACGTAGCGCGACATAGAAAGTTAGGGTTTTCCAACTGTTCGTAAAACCAGACTCTACAAACGGGAACGTTAATTCCCAACCGATTGCGTGGACGAAGTCACTCGGGACGGAGCTTTGGAATCCGATCTCTTGTCTCTGCCCCAACACCGCGCATAGCATCGTGATTCACGTACATTGTACAGTAATACTGGCGGGTTCCACACCAAAATAAACTCGATTTTGCGCAGATCGCAGGATCGCGCTTCAATCACTAATTTTAGCGGGCTTTTTTATAATTAGAACGGCTGCTATGCTTCTGGACGCCGCTGCTATTTTTACGTCACATTCGTAACTGTCTCACCATCGATCGAAGGTGGTTATTATTACAAACACGACGCTTTGTCCATAGATGGACATAGTAAAAACGCGCGGATCACGACGGAGTAAGATGAAATAATCAAGAATGTACATACCATCGTAATTCCATAGCTCCAGATCCTGTGGAATTTTTGTGTTAGCTGCGCCATGAGCTATCTCGTTGGCAGATAATGGCGCGAGCAGTGCTTTCACAACTTCTACGTGGCCTCGGCTGCTAGCTAGATGAAGCGCTGTATTTCCATCGGCGTCCCGGATGGTTTGATTGCTTCCAGCGATCAACAATCGTCGCACAATTTTCGGTTGATCAATCAAGGCGGCCAAATGCAGTGCCGTCTGAGCAGCATCGTTCTGGATGTTCAGAAATTGTCGAGGGACGTTTGTCACGAGCTTGGAAACATAGTCGTCACTGCCCTCGTACACTGCCAGATGAAGCTGGCTGGAAATCCATAGCAAAGCAACACCCCAAAATACAACAATTGCTACAAACACTCCCGCTGTATAAAACTTACGTTTCTCCGAAATCGTCTTGCTGATAGTGTTTCATCCAATCGCGCTGCATCAAACGGTCAAAACGTTCGCAAATGTCCAGCACGCCCGCATTGCCCCGAGCATCTACCAGTTCCTCGTCGGGAATCATACCCGAATCGAAGGTGGAATTCGTCTCGACGATTTCCTTGTTTTCCGCAGTGACGCGTGCAATGGGTGCAGATGAAGCAATCCGACTGCTTACGGAATGCAAAGAACGAATTTCGCCCGTGTCTATATTCTCGGAGCTGTTGAGGTTATGCCCCGAAAGAAAGCCTGAATCCGAATTAGCACTGTCACAAAAGTCCTTCTTTTCAGCCAGATGCTGTCCACTAGGATCTGCAATCGAAACGTTATTCATTGTCGACCCCCTCGCTGGATGCATTGTTCACTTTTGGTAAAAACTTTTCTTCCAACAATTGTTTCACTATCAGTTGTGTGAATCGATCTACTGGATGCAGGTCGTCGTTTGGTGGAAAAAACATAAAATGGCGTAGCTGGGCCGTGTGCTGCGGGTCACATTCACGATTGGTTTCCACAGTTTTCGTTACGTTCAAATTAATGTTTTTCTGATGAAGTCACAAAGAAAGCACATATAGTGCGCACTGTTCACAAATCTAACAATTTAAAGAGCGACATAGAAGCACGTCCTACCGATCGGATTATTTTATCATTTTTTGTTATTTTTTTCTCTAAATTTTCACACGAACACAAACGTCAAATACTTTATAGTGTAAAATATGACAGAAGGACCACCTAGCCTCCATTGTAAAACCGAAATATAATTTTTTTAAACTGGATACTTTTGTACTGGATTGTAATTCTGCTTTATTCGACAAATTAAAGGAAGAAACAAACTATTTAAAAAAATTCCAGTTATTTTATGTAATAGAGAATTGCTTTTTGTAGAGCGCTTGTAATAGAGAAGTGCGTTGTTCACTGTGACTGTCAAAACCTGCACGCTATGTTTGTTGATTTTTTCGGTTCATAATAATTCATCTTGTTACGAAACAGCAATTCTTTCCCAAATAATGTTAAAGTTACTGAATTTAGTCAAAGTTTTGCCTGTAAATGGCTGCGCCCGGTTCAACACATCATTAGCTTCGGCTGCAGTAACCTCGGAATGGCGCCCTCCGAGAGCGGTGTGGCTAGAAAACATGGATACAGTAGAAGCAAACAGCAACGGGATCGTAGAGCTAGATAACGCCATATTTGGAGCGACTCCCCGGTTAGATATTGTGCACCAAAACATCGAATGGCAACGAAAGTACCGATTCGTTAGTTTTGCCCACACGAAGACGAGGAACGAGGTTCGCGGTGGCGGACGAAAGCCATGGCCACAGAAGGGGCTAGGAAAAGCTCGCCATGGGTCTATCAGATCCCCTTTATGGAGAGGTGGCGGCATAGCACACGGACCGCGTTCACCAACCACCCACTTCTATATGCTACCGTTCTACAACCGGGTGCTGGGATTGGTTTCTACGCTTTCCATAAAGCTAGCGCAAGATGATCTGCATGTGGTACGCGATCTAGAACTCCCGACAGAAGATCCCCAGTACTTGAAGGACTTGTTCGCGGCACGCCTTTGGGGTCCCTCGGTATTGTTCGTGGACTCGAGCGATATACTTCCGAAAAATATATCCATCAGTGCAGAAGAAATAACCCATGTCAATCTGATGCCAACGTACGGGTTGAACGTATACTCGATGCTGAAGCATAATACCGTTGTGCTAACCGAAAGCGCGGCTCGAGACGTGGAACGAAAGCTTCTGGAGCATTTGAATCGTAACGACGGTCGGGCGCAGATAAGTAAATTTACATATGATAAATAAAGCGTGCACAGTGTGCAGCGTGTCACAAAACAGTAAATTCAGTTGGATTTTTTTTGTCATATCGTCGTAATTACAAAAAAATTGGCTAGGATTACTGCTACTCTCCTAACAACTTGCTTCTGATTTGCCAGCGTAGTTCAGAATGATCATTTTCACCAGGAAGCTTATGTTTAAACTTGTTCCAGTCTTTCTGATAGGAGTGATACAGTGCAACAGGATCACTTCGTCGTACCGACTGGCTGCTCTTCGATCGTATCCCTGCAAACCACAACGAGGAAAAATGTGTACATACAACACAAAAAATGGCCTCACATATGATAACAGATCATCACAGATGATTTTCCTTACACATTTTGGTCTTTGGAGTATCTTTACAGCGGGCGGTTTTGGTTACCACTTGATTTTCCTTGTCCATCGATGATGCAACATGTTGCTGTGTTTTTTCAGTCGACCGCGCCTGCTTTGCCTTACAGCTGAAGGTGTTCTCCGAGTGTAACCTTTCGAATACACTTTTATTGTTTCGATTTGCGTTTTCATCTTCCAAGCCTTGCATTGCATCTCTCTTCACCAATTTCCTCAAATCTGCAACGATTTAATACGATTTGTTGTTAATTAAAAGAGGATCTCTAGATTGTCGTACCGCTTACCTTCTTGGAACTCCTTCAGCTGAGATGCGGTAATATTGCGATATCCCAAATGATTTAAATGGTTGAGAATTTCTTTAGCGTCCATAACAAACGCGTCCATGTTCGTGTTTTGTTTTTCAGTTGCTTGTTTGTTTTGTTTTTAAAAAGAAGAAGAAGAACACAAACTGTCAAATATGGTGAATGTTTCAAAGGTGTCGTTGGGGAAATGGATAGAGTAAATGTTCCAGTTTTTGGCACCTTTTAAAAAGCAAAGAAAGTTATTTAAAGCATAATAAAAAATCAAAAATGCTTTGTAAAAATCATGAGACTTGTTTGTCTTCCATAAAAATGGCACTTGGTAATTTTTAATAAGCTTGTTTCTTATTTATCATAACCTGCCGAAAACGGTACTGGTAGCTTGACAAACGAAAATGTAAAATCATTGTAGAAAAACTCGTATATTTCGTAAAACATCAATCAAAATGTGGTGAAACTTGTGGTATAGGTAAAACTTATCTTTTTCTTGACATTCCATGGTAAAATTCCAGAGTTTCATTTACTCGGCCGAAAACTGGTACACTTATCATTTCTACAATTACTTTTAAGTACCATTCATTTTTAACGTTTTGTTAAGCGCTTTCTGATTTAAATGACCAATAGCTATTCTGCTCATGACCCAACATTCTAACAGCATTTCATACTGGCTGGATACATACAATAGCCGTCACTTTGCAAACAGTTTGTTGTTTCGGTTTTCATGCATTTAAAAGTAAACAGTTTATTTGATAAATTTAAATTTTTAAACATAGTCAGAATTATATTTTCGAAAAATGCTCCATAAAGTCGTTCATAATTGGTAATCTCAGGCAAAATTAAAATCTGTTGACTTTATTTTATTTTGTGTTATTCGAGCACTTGCATGTCTTTGGTTTCGCAGATTGCATACATTCTACTCGAATGCGATACATTGCGCAACACTTCGCCAAATGTTCAAAACTACTCGAAAATACATTTTGATGCTGGAACGACCGCAATCGGCGCTAACAAACTTGAATTTCAAGGCAGATAATCGCTATCAGTTATAGTCTAATGGTTTTAAGGTTAATTTTTCCGCTAATGCTGTTACGGTTTTTTGGGACACGTTGCTTATGTTTTAGAGAAAAGAAATAGTGTAAAATTTGTTTTATCAAAATAGTTTCTACGTTCTGTACAGAAATTATATAAGTCTATTAAATTTGTTTTTGTACTGCAGCTTTTGGAGGATTTGCTAATCGGAATGTTTCATTTACATTGTTATAGTAATTCGCATTCGAATGAGAATTGTTACGTCAATTTATAGCTGGTGGTAACTAAATCAGATTGTCATGTGTATAGATTAGATGTGTATATACACTAAGCTGAGTATTAGCTATCCTCTAGTATAATTCGGGTTTAGGAACCATATGATTAAGACGGCATGTATTATAGACAATTTTGACTACATTTAAAAACTCAAGGCTATCAAAAAATGGCAATCTCTTTGTTTGCTTTCGAAATTTCTTTCATTTCCGATCTTTGCAAGTGAAATTGTAATGAACAAACTCAAATTTATGCAAAGATTTAAGCACTGAAAGGTTTACCTGCAACCGGAGTGGTGCACAGACACGATGAATAAATCAATTAAATGAAATACAGAAGGTTCTGATGCAACCTGCGTTCATCCCACACTGTCGGAGTGCACAGGCGTGGGAGGAAAAAAAGGACAAACATTTTGCATGCAGTAGATGTTTTTTAAAATGTTACCACTCCAGTCGGGAAAGATTAATATTAAGAAAGGAAATAATCAAGAATAGAATACAGCTCGCAATTTATGGTGGATTTTATGTACACCGCGCCCGTTAGACAAGCAATCTTGACAAAACGAGCAACTTTACCGTGCAAAGTGCAATAGTAGCGCTGTTGATAGCCTTGTTTGCCCTATGTACAAGAGGTACGGTTTTGTCGCGGATTTTCAGCGCGCATACACATTCCACCGTACCATCGGTGGGCAAGACGATATTGTATGCACTTTTATTAGCGCTCGTGGAAATTGGAAAGGAAGTTTGACGAACATTTTGGAGCCACGGCAAAGTGGAAGAAAAAGTATGCACCAATGCAGAGGTTGGTTGGTAGTGTTTGCCTATTGCCACTCTGCCACTACTCTTCGCAAACCATAAAGATCTGATGTGGAGCCAGCAGCGCGTTGACTCCGCCTATACGTCGGCGCATGCACGACGACGACGACGATGACGACGGCGGAGCCGAACGAACGATGCCGAAGCTGAACATTTTAGGTAAACAAACGGAAGAAAGCAACCACCGTGTTTTCGAAGTCCACCGACGGAGGAATCTTCCGCGCGGTAGAACATAATGTACTAATAATTTCTGCACGCTGCTTTCGGGCCCGGTTTTAGTGGTGCCCCGAAATCGCACCACGCTAGGACCTACGGCAAGTGAGTGTGTG
>JXWZ01013133.1:0-21880 GCA_000956215.1 Anopheles farauti No. 4
GTAAGTTTTGTATTGCGACAACATTTTAAGGACTGTTGGTTTTTGACTAAAAAGCGTACCATAATAAGATATTCTACAGCTAAAACAGTATCCGGAAAGATATTTTTATTTGGATATCCAATAGCTAGACGAATAGAAGCTTTCAAATGCGAAACATCGCGAAACATCACGATGCGAACATAGTGCGAAACATCGATTTTCCGATCACATGATGTGTGAGACATATTAATAAAGTCCTGATTCGACGAAATGGCCTCCAAATCTGGGGTAGGGTGTGTATACCACCCGACCAGTCCTTACGTCTTATTCGCATAATGAAAATGTTTCCCTTTTCCGAAACGAATCAGAGCGGCGACCAGAAAACCTACGCATTTTACGTCCGAAATTCGACGACCCGAGTCGCGATGGAAATAAATACGTTTTCTACGAACTACGGTCTCGAATCTTTTTCCAAAAAGCACCTGCTGATCTTCAATCCGATCAATGAAACAAAGGATTGTGGTCTGAGAGTAATGGAGCATGCCAGATTTCAATCCACAGTCTGTAGGTGATGCGTAAGTAAGGAATCTTCATTAAGGGAGACTGATGGAAACATTGTTTCGTTTCTACAATGAAAGAGTTGTGGATAATTTATTTTCAACGGAATGTTAATCAACGACGTTCAATGTTAAAAATAAATTGATTTGAGATAGGTGGAAAAAAATGCTTAAAAATAAAATTAATACTATCTGCTTACGGTGCTTACGGTGGAAAAAATGCTTAAAAATAAAATAAAATCAAGTCTATCATGTTAGATAGACCAACCTTTGTGATATGTAATGTTAAAGCACATTTGCCTAAGCAAATGGCAAAACTAAAAACAAACAAATTGAATATGAAAACCTTTTCTGGGATTTTGTCTCATTCCATAGACTGACAACCTCTAAAACAAAATCGTTCTTCACGTTCAATCCGCTGATAGATTTCTTGAAAGATGATCCTTTCTACACACCTCCAATCTTGTCTATGTGAGAGGGTGCTTAGGTCAGGTCCTTAAACGCGATTTGAGCCAGCAAAGTGAACACAACACACAACCGATCATAATCATACACCGAGTGGCGGTGGAAATGGTCCGTGAATAAATCAGCATCTTAAATTAGATCAATCGATGCGATTGCCTCAACGCCGCGACACAAGCTGATATTGGCCCCGATAGCAGGCAGGCAGCTAGCTCGAGTCAGCTGTCATCCGGCGCGCCAGTTCGAAGGCATTTCGAAAACACTCGCCCTCCATTGCGCCATTAGAGCGACTTTTGAGAGCTTTGTTTTGCTTACCCTACCGTCGCAACCAAGACAAACTTTCAAATGTCAAATATTCAAGCGATAAAACGAATACATACGAACATTGTTAGTAGGAGCTTACACACACCTAGCTGCACATAAATGTTGATTCGAATTGTGATGACCTTGAATTCTAATCAGAGATATTGAAGAACATGGGATAAGGAGGGAATAAAAAGGGTCCGAGACATCTTGCGATTGACACGTCGATCGTCCGGTACGCTGGTTCGTGCTGGAGAAGGTGCCGAGATCTTGGATGGTGATGGATATGAGCAGGTTAACGAAAGATCCCCATCCAATTCAAGAGCGACTGAAAAAAATATTCCAATGTTCCAATTTCCCACGAGACTTATTTACAAACACTTTATCACAAAGTTTAGGTTAATTGAATCACTGTGCACACCTTGCGTCTGTTCAAATATATTATGTTCCGTCCAAAACAAACGACTGTACTTTGCCCTCTGTTTTAGTCGGAGCTTAAATCGTCCCAGCATCCACTGTTAAGCTCTCTTGATCTAACCTCAATTAACTAATCCTCCCCAAGGTTCATGAATGTCTTCGCATCGCCTGTGCGAAAGATTTTTCAGGTTTCAGCAGACGATATAGCACACGACGCGTAACGATGCCCAAAACACCTCCGGCATGTCACCGCCCTGACCTACCCGCCGTAGGGAACTAGAGGTAAATTGACATCCTTCAAAGTCGCATCCATGTTGCGATCTCCCATACTGTATGCTGTCATAGGAGAGTTCGTTTTCGATTTTTTTTTGTCTGTGGGTACCGCCGTCACAACAAAAAGACACAACTAATTTCCACGTCGCAAGTTTTTCCTCAACAGCCTTGATGCTGAAAACAGGACGACGAAGATGCCGCAGCACAATAGGATCAAACAACTTTGTTGCGGGATGAAAGGGGCCCAAATCGAGCGGATCATCTATATCATACATCTTTCGTTTCTTAGTCTCAACGAACGCGTAGTGCCATTGCACGAAAAACCCTCAGTCGAAGCACGTTTTAGCTGGTGTTCGTAATCGAATCGCATCCGATATGCGAGAAAAAAAACGTAAGAAGAAAAATCTGCGGATAAATTTTCTCCGCACCCGCCGCCGACGGTGAGACAGTTCGTACATAGTTCATATCAAACCACCCGTGCGGTTAGGAGTCATCTCGCGCTGGTTCATAATGTAGCCTTCCTTCCCACAGGAACATGCAAAATCAAGTTCAGCAGCAGCTACTGATTATCCCTGTTTGGCAAAGCAGCGAACGAGCGGACACACGACCTTCTTCGGTGGTGCGGTAAGATTGGATTTCGCTAATGAAATTGATCGCTTTATATTCGTGGCTTTACGCCACTACATCATCTTCTCGTGCTATACGGTACCTACAGCGGTAAAGCATAGACCGTCATCCTGGCATCCTGGAAACACTGCCAAGTAGATCGGTCGAAACTAGCTGCATCTAAAATGCATTAACACACTACCGTGCATTGTTTGCGCGGATACCGTTTCGAACAACCGAGTGGCGATGGAAAGAGTTGGAAAACTTAATACAATCTCGCACTTTCGTGTGTGCGAGTGGAAAACTGTCGGGTATTTCATGCGGTATAGAGTTAAGAATACTTTACAGTTCAGATTTGCAGCATATCTCGCTCGCTTGCAAGCATATAACTTATGGGCAACGGTAATAAATCAATGTGAGCGTTGGAAGTGCGCTAGAATAAAACCCAAACAGAGATCACCTTTGCTCGGGTGAGAGGCTAGGTGCATCAGCTTATGCTTGAATGTTAAGTTAAAATTACACGCATGTGGTACTATCTTCCAGCTGATGTTTCAGTCATAGACTCTTCGTTAGACTCAAACATTATATTATTATCTTTCCAATAAATTTAAACCAATCTACTTCAGAGCTGACTAAAAACACTCTAAATTATGTAATTTGAAACATGAAATAAAACGTTTCAACTAGCAGAGCATTCTCAAATATTTTCTTACGTGTTTGGACCCTCTAAACACGTGACGATCACATCTGTCCTGATCTGTATGCTCCCATCTATCTTCTTTCAAAAGCAAAATGAAATGACAGACACGTGCACGTTCGTTCATAAGGGTGGAGGAAAACCGTAACTTCGCTAGTTTCTGCAGGGTACCGAGATATTTTTAGGACCCCAACGAATCGTACAGCAAAGGAAAAAAGATCGATTGGGGTCATTTGAGAAGTCGAGCAGCGAAGAAGTGGCCAAGTCAAATCACATGCAATCATGCTTCAAGCCGATTCCATGTGTTAGGCAAAGGCGTTGGAAAATGTATCAAACGGTTGCTACCTCCAGAAGGAATCCATCAACTATCCCCCGACAGCCGTGGTAGCAGCTGCTGAAAAATAAGCCCCACACATAAAATCACGCAGAACATAAACCTCTCTTTTTTTTCGTAAATTAATCCTGCCTTCAATTCAAGACGTTGCAACAAAATCACTACATTTTAAAAATAAAATATATACATTCGGAAAACCCAAACGAAACAATGACAGGAAACAATACTTAGCAACAATAAAATCCATTTAAACAAAAAACCTTTAAATTCATATCGTAATAATAAAAAAGAGAAAATCTTAATTCACAACAATCAAACAACAAAATACTATGAAAATTCAAGGAAAACATCAAAATCCTTCTGTTTTATTGTCGTTCACAGAAAAAAAACTACAAACAACTCAACTGTCTCCCATCGACAGCGGGTCAACCATAAAAATCACCCTCTATGGCGGCTTTTGCTGACGATGCACGGGAACCAGGGAAAACAGAACGAGAAAAGGAAAATCACCCGCGGTGACCCCGCGACCCCACGACAGTTTGCACAAGAGAGAAAACGACGGCTGCTGTTCTTTTATTTTCTTTATGACTTAATTTTCCACCCCCACACGCCGATGGTACGCGCGAGTCAACGACGTAACGAAGCAAAACACAAACTGACAAGCGATGTCACACACTTTGTCAAACTTAATCCGAGCTGACGGATTCCGGCCGCATGTTTTCGGTTTGCATGGAGAAAGAAGATGAGACATAGGAACCGGACATCGGTCTACCACGGCGCGGTCTAATTTTCTCCCTTTTTTCGAACAGTATTTATCGTTGTCTGCAGCTTTTAGCATCATCATTTTTCACGGCCATATTTTAGGAGGCAAGGTAATAATTTGTCATACGAAAGAGCACGAAATTAATATGATTGAACCATTTTTAAACGAATTTAAACGTCATAAAAATCATTTCGAATTGCTTTTTACATATCTCTATTCCAATGGAAATTGTGACAAGAAATTTAACAACAGTATACAATTTGATGTTCTTTTTTTCATTTGAAAATTACATTTTAACAAACCACGAACTAAGCCATATCGATTCAAAACATTTAACTACCAAGAATACAACATGCTCCCATTATTTATTTCACATTTATAAACAAATGTACTTTTTTATAATTAAAAACCCTTCCAAACACTGTAAAACAGGCAAAACAATTGGCAAACACATTGTAATCCAAAATAATTGGCGAATAACAGACCACAAAATCTAAACACAAGTATTATATTGAAATATTCAAACCGTAATATACAGAAAATCAACGACAGCAATGCACAACAAGCTACATAAAAAGCAAAAAAAAAAACAACAACCGGCGGAAAAATAGCAAATACAACTAGCAAACTTTACAACCCCCAGTAGCTTCCGTGCAATAATGCATACGTTACCGACAGCAGCGCACAAAGTTTATACACGAAAAAAAACTTCATTTAAAACAACATTTAAAACTTCAACATTTCATGGTCTTACTTCCTCATCTGAAGAATCCTCCCGTGTGACTTGTTAGACAAAAGTTTGTTTGCCTTTCTTCCTGCTGTTGCTGCTTATGTGTCCATGTGTGAGGTTGGCTTTCCCTACTTCATGTCAGTCATTTACTCTGCGTTCACCGGATGAAATACAAATCCTTGTCGAACACAGAGAACGCGTAGGCGCTCTTACGTTACTTCTATGTCGCCCGCGCGTTAAACATCATTTCTGCTGGTGGGTCTCACCAATACGTAGCACAAGATGTGTGTTTAGATTGAAACAGCACATAGGGAGCACGAGAATGGAATGGAATAAAAAACAACCGAATTTGAACTTAAAAATCAAACCTACTTTCACATGTTTTAAGTCCAAAAACGGTCCTAGTTGGCTGTGATGGGAATCTAAAATGTTCAAACAACATAATTTTCCCATGACCTACACCGAGCTTCCCAAAACGGCCTTGGTGAGTCACGTAGATAGAAAAAGAGACAGACTATAAAGAGTGAAAGAGAAGCAGAGAGCGACAAATGTAAGCAAAGATGCGAGGAAAAACAGATTGGCAAAAGTTATCCAATTTTCACTTCAATAACATCATCGCCACCATCATCAACATGATGATGACCGTATATGCCAACTTTGGTGGTGTCGTGTTTTCCGCGGTTTAAAGTTTTTTTTACCTTCAAACCTGATTACTGTTACAGCCGCGGTAAATGATGCCGGATACGGCTTCCGAGCAAACCTTCATCTGAATCAGGTATGCGTGTGTAAATGTAAATGGAGGCGTCCCCCATATCTCTGGCAAACATTAGGAAATTAAGAGACGCAAAAATTAAATAAACATATTTTTACACATTACGAACCGAATGAAAAGGGTTTACCAAGCCACGTCAAACCACCAGATACGATTACATAAGACACACTGGAGGCAGCAGACCGCAGTCTTTATTGATTCACCGTTGGATGACTTTTTAATTTGGGTTTCATCCGATTTAATTACAACTCCATAGCAAATGGTTTTTCAACGACTAGAAAGAATTCAAACCAAGATGTCCTTATGATAAGATTTTAAATTGATGGTTAAATTGAAAAACTAATACTAAAATCATCAATTTCTTCTCATATTGAAACAATGAAAATGAACGTAATCGAATACGTCTAAACTAATAAATGAAAAAAAAAATAACAAAATTCATTTCATAATTCATAATTCATGTTTTATCATATGATAAAAATCACACATAATGTAATTTAATCCTTCACATGTTTTATTGCTAGGAACGCAAAATTTTACAGATAAAATGTTCCTATTGTAAAATTTTAAAAGATATTTAGAAGCCTTTTTCATTAGCAGATATCAACCATATAATATTATTTTTTAATATAACCATACAATCTTACTTTCAAAACCTCACAAACGCAACCAACACCACACGACTACGTTTAAACTATGACCAGGAACAGTAGCACCATCAAGACGTTTATCTATCGAAACGAATAGCACAAACAAACCACGTCACAATCAGTGCAAAGCAAAAACATGGCCGCATCTAGATCGCGCCATGTTATCGACTTCGTTTCACTCTCGATTGCAACTCGCGTAGGCGATAGTCGACAAGTAAGCAGAAGAATTTCAGCGTCGTGTTGCTTGTCTCTGTTGCTTTTGCTACTCTTACCACCCCATTCAGGTTGGATGGGGTACAATAGATTGGGGACACCACACCAACGACACACACACACACCCCGCGTAGACTAACCATGTCCTACAGCACAATCATCGAATTGGATGAGCATATTTTTAGCAAACAGCCCCTTGCTACCACATCCCACCATTTGGTGCGTCCGCTCAAACACAAACTTACCGAATGGGCAGAGCAAACGCGACCACAAAATCCGCAAATAAAATCCCCGTGCGAGAGGTCAGAGAGATGCTACGGCTACGGCTGGTGTGCCCAACTCACTCATTCGCTCTACCTATCTTGAAACCAATTCCACCACAAACAGTGCAAAAATATCGAGGGGATGCAACCAAAACATCCTCAGCACAATAAACATGCATCACGCCCACAGCTCGCCCACTGCGAGGCTAGGATTTGTGCGAGTATTTTGTTGTTGTTATTGTTTTTTTTTTAGAGAGAAGTTGAGAAGATTGTTACCAATTGCATAAACTCGGGATAAAAATATTGCACATGGTCACTAGACAAAAACTAGCATTTTAGCATTTTTACACAAACGGTTAGATTTAAAACATAAAGCATACCATCTTGTGTTAAGGTAGAACATTTAAAACTAACTATCCCACCCAAACTCAACTCACAACTACCACAGCTGCAGTTCAGAATTCTATCGATGAATCGAGTTAATTCTCAGTATGAGGCACACATTTTATCGACGGTGAAGACAGTGACGAAAACTGTATTGCTTAAACCACCAAAATGATCGAGAAATCAACCGCCGATACGGATGAAAGTTGCTCCAAAAATGTTCAGCCGACTCAGTACGGTCCACATATGTTTTCGATTTGTAATTTTACGCATGAAACGGTCCTAGCTTGGATTTCAATATTATCGGACATTTGTACTGATCCAACAATGTTAATTTCATTTTTAGCGTACCATCTTAACAACCGTTTATACTGGAAATAGCGTCGGTGGCTCGACGACGACGGCACAATTTTACTCGATATTCGTTTACGTAACACATTTCTGCTTTACAATTTATTAACGCATACATATTTATAAATCAACTTTTCTAAAGCTTTAACAAAGCAGAAATGAATGAAAATAATAAAATCTCCGCAAAAAATGCGTATCAGTAACAAAACATTACAAATTTTCAGTCAACGGCAATGTGCAACAATATTTTATTGTTTTGTATAAAATACAATTTCATTTCACATCCACTTAGGCTCTATCTTAGGAAATTCCTATTTCTACAAATATGTTTATTGAGATTTAACTACTAATATTTTAAAAGAATGAAATACACTATGCACACCGATTAATGATTCAAATTCAATTTACCCTACTGGCTCTTTCTCTCTCTCACTTCTCTCTATATTTATCTCTTTTTCTTTTTCTATAACTTTCTGAATGAGTAAACGAATCACAAAAAACACACACAAAATTAACGATAGACGACAGAATGAGATACGTTTGTTAGATCAGTCGTGCTTCCAAAAATACGCGATTCCTTTCCACTTACTTCACAAATCGCGTAGCAGCAACAAACGGATGATTTGTATCGCTTTTGCATTTGCGAATGTTACAATATCGCCATCGAGAGGAAAAGGGAACGCAAACAAGTTAAAACTCAACAGCAGCAGCAACAACAACATCAAAACTACCCCAACACATTAGCACAGCAAAATGTGCGAAGGAAAAATAATATACATCCCACAAAGACACCGCCACAGACCCCCAACCGTTTGCGTTTGTTTGTATTCGAATGTTGTTGTTAGTTGCGTTTTTTTTTGTTATTTCCACGCACGCACGTCACCGAGATCACTCTCTCGCGTATATGTGTGTGGGTATGTTGAGATTTTTGCACGCACCCTCTCTCTTATCCCCGGAGTCATCCCTTCGGAAGGCGGAAATTAGCGAATCGTTTCCGCACGAATTGTAAGACCTTGGCAACATGGGAAAGATGTGTCCAAGGTTCATTCAACTCCTTGCGGCGTTCAAAACAAAAACAAAAAACATTTGGAAAAGAAGATAAAATATCAAAGCAAACAAACTAACACCTGCACACCACATTCGTCGAAATTGCGTTAAGGCCATTACTACTATACTACACATAACCGAAATCGAATGACTTGAACCCGTGACTGTTGGAACACCGTGACCGTGATCTGTCTAAACATGACAAAAAACTTGGTAGCAAAGTCAAAAGTATCGGAAGCATTTCGATGACACCTGTGCAAGCTACAGTTTGGGGGATAGGAGAAACAAATGTCAAATATATCGCCGTAGTCTGCAAAATTTTGGTTTGATCTTAGAAAAAAAATTTTCCACTATTTTAGCATATGAATAGATCTTTAACTCAGTATAATTGTGATCACAGAATTATATACTGAAAAATTTACCCGAAGTAGTTTATCAAACTTGATTTATTTTACTTCTCTTGATCTAGAATCATTTTTATGAGCAGTACTATCTGATCTTAAACTTTATCTTTGTCGTTCTGGTGAGATTTAACAGGTTCAACTTTACTTAGTAGTTTGGGATTTCTACGCCTTCTAGCGTGTTTACATAAAATCTTTACTACATGAGTTAATGAAATATGTCTCTGCTCTAGTTGATGGAATATTAATATTATCTATTGTTGACATTATTATTGCTAACAATGTTGATTTTTTGTTCTTGACGCACAGAGAACAATGCACGTACTTTTTCAAAACATTCCCACTTGTTATTGACATTTTATAGAATAAAAGAGTAGAAACAAGTGAGATATGCATCAAGTGAAATTTAAATGTTCATTTAAACGCATTACACATATCACATAATAGATTTCCAATCACAAATCTAAAGTACTCAATAATCCTTTTGAAACAATTGAACACTCTCAAATCCAAAAATCACTATAGTATATAATAACTAAGTATACTTTCTTTGCCCCTCTAAGGATTCCAGTCATTTTCCTTGCCACTCGATATTCGACCAACAAATGAAGATACCGTCGTCATTTGTGGCCAATTTTTATGGCGACACTCGCGCGATCCCCAATGATGTGCTCATTCCTCTCGTGTTATCTTTATGGTTCCATCATAATTGCTCATCTGCTCGTCGTCCTCCATCCTGTAGAATTCAAACAGGCAGGAAGTTTCAGATCAGATGCCAACTTTTATTGCAACTCTTTTGGAACGCGTTCCTTCTGTTTGTTCGCAGCAGCTTGCGCCTTTGTCGCAGGAATTCACTTGCCTCTCGTTCGTTTAACGATCGATCCGATTATTCTGTGACTCCACTAACTACCATTAGAAACACTTTGCACGCTATGAGTGTGTCTGTGTGTTTATAATTTAAGTGTGATATGCAATTTGGAATGACTATCTTGATTGGCTTCCGTTTCAAGTTTGTTTGCAACAATATTACTCACCGTTTCATCGGTTCATTTTGGCACTCAGCTGTGTTTTACGCAAAAAAAACTGAAATGACTTAATTTCGGTTAATTTCATTTATTTTAATTGCGTGCATCGTGCACGTTTTTCTTCTTATGCATAATCAGGTCAGTGACACATACGGAGGTTCGGACGCCACCGAAAGTCATCGACTTGCTCAATTTCTTCCTACAGTCTAATTAATTCGCCATACGAATTGCCGTTCACGCACGCATACACATTCGTTGATTAGTTGAGGGCAAAAACGATGCCTGGCACATTCAAGGCAATGCAGCAGCAAATGCAATACCAGAGCAGAGGGATATGACTACCATAAAAAAATAAAAAAATACCTTCTGCACACAACCTGCAGTTGCAGCTGTTGAGCGCACAACTCATTTCGATCCGAACAATGACCGATCGTGGTTTTATGGAAGCCGCTTTTCCTCATCGTGCTTGTTGACGTTCCTGCAACATTGTAGTCGTTGTGAGTAAAGCGGTTTAAGAAACAAACGGAAATCCCATACCGAACAGTTCGATGCACGAGTAAGATTATTGAGCTCTCGCGACAGAATACTAAAAAACAACACGCTTTAACTCATACACGACAACGAATCGGTGCAATGCATTCGGCTCTATGCCGAGAGAAACTGTGAGAAAGCGAGAGAAAATCAGAAAGACAAAAAAGACGGAAACAAATGCTCTTTTCAAACTGCACACGTTTGGCCGTTTCTGACGGTGATTAATTTTTAACCCTTTTTACTGATAGCCAGTTCCCTTGCTTAGGACGTTCTACCTTCGCTATCGCCGTTTTTACGACCCGATTTTGAGGCCTTAAATCCGGGCACGTTCTCGTAGCAACGCGTGACTGATGCGAAACGGGGTGAATGGCCTCATCTGACAAGCTGTTATGGCTAGCGGTGCTGGTTTGTTGCTTGGAAACAATACTTTTACATGACTGTTCGTTTTGATTTGGCGTTTAATTTTTTAAAATAGGAAATAAGGGGGGAGGGGAAAGGGGTTCTGACGACTAAACTATTTCAGAGAATAGGAAACATTCAACTAGTTCACCTCGGAATGTGGACAATGTGCCAGCCAATCAATGACACGGCAACCGTCCGTCGATAGTTTGAACGTTTTAATAAATTCAGCAAATATATTAGAACATCGCTAATTTGTTGACGATAATAAATAAATGTAACGTTTGTTACATTTAATGAATAGGCCTCTATCACCTAAACAGTTGTTTAGTGTTCTAATATTGCGTAAGACGTATTTTACGCAATATAAACATAATGAATCTACAAAATATGAAACCGTGTTTGCAATACAAATTTGAACGCAAATTGATTGAAGGATTGATTAAAATTAACTTGAGTACATAATTGACGCAAACGTGTTGATATTTCAAAACGTGTTAAGTGTAGGCAACAACCAACATTCAAACAAAATTAAAATATGTCGCCGCTAAGACCAATCAAATCAGCACAGTTATTGCAACTAACGATGTTACATCCTTTTTATAATGCGTTACGAATCATTAGCCAATAAACCGAACAAAATGTATAATTGCGAGCCTCAGAGGCACATATGACAGACGTACAGGGTCTAATGCGTACGCTTACATCTCTCAAATAATGCACGCAAATCAAATCGGGCGAAATCCCATTTAATCTTTCCAAGAATGTACGCTCAGCACGCGCATCAAACATACACCCGATTCCAGGTAACACATACGTAACGCTTAATTACTGCCAACTAACAACCACACTCATGAAGCAAACATACCATGGAAATGGGAAAATTATTCGGGAGTCTTCCCACCGCGCATATGGGATTGGGGCTCAGAGTAAGCCGCGTACACTTCGTACCCGTATGATAAATATCAAATTTCGTTTGTCAATCGGTCTTTTTGAACGGTCCATCTAGCGTAGTTTCGCTGTGAGCCCAGGAACCTTTCCCCGGAAAAAGGAATCCCGCAAACGGGTTGGCGCTTCATTCAAACCCAGCGTCAAGTCGTGGTCGAGCCGTTTCGATGTAAGCGATCCGATTTGACACCTAATTAAAATCGACCCTGGAAAACCACGCCACATTGTAGACGTGCGCTCCATTTTGCTCCAACCCCATATCGCACAGTCAAAGATCAATTCTCTCCTTATCACTCTCTATCGATCGGTCTCTGTCTCTTTTTTTCTCTCTCATGTATGTAGCTCTCAAGCGCCTCAAATGTAATGCGATATTGTTTTCGGCAACTTTTGGCCAAACCGTTTCGGGTGAGTAAAGCTTTGGGCCACCAACACCATTAGTCTTCTTCTACCGATTCATACAGTAGAATCGCAAATCGAAGAAGCCATAGCACCTGCCTCCCGATCCGAGTACGTGAGCGTTAAATTCGGAACGCCAAAGGATTCGCGAATTTTGATGTTTGCTGAGGTGTTAAATTAGTTTCAACAAAACCGGCCACCCAGCCCGAATGCCTCTCTTGTTGCCCAGTGAAGCCTTACGGCAATGAAAAACGGAGGAATGTTCAATTAATCCGCAACAGTGCAACGAAAATATTATCCATTTATGAATTTCATTGCTACATGTGTGAGGCTTCTGCTCGGTACGTCGTATTTTACGAAGTACAAAATAAAATACGTTTTTTAAACTACACGAATTTAAATTTTGACACGTCTATTTTTAATAAGAGGTATTGTAAATTTCATTAATTCACACATCATTCCACCTATTTTGGAATTTATAGTATTTTATCATTACAATATCAATGTCGATATCGTATTATAAAAATTTAGAGACACTTTATATCATCTTTCTAAGTGTTGATCCAAAATACAAGGACTTTTACGAAAGCGACGTAAAGGTGCGATATAAGTGTCCCATTTTGTTGAATATTATTCTAGTTATTTTATACTTTCAATTTTCACAAAACTATATTTCCTTTAATAACGAAGTAGATTTAAATAATAAAAAATAGGAATGTTGGAAATTACGAATGAAATTAAATATGGAAATTATTATTGCAAGTTACTTACAACACGATTTGATATTCCATATGAAATGCTTTACCACCCTTTGACATTTAGTTCAATCAATACTTATTTGATTCTTTAACACATGCACGCACACGTTCCCGACATCCTTTTGACATTTCTGTCAGCGGTCGGTGACGATCCGAAGCATGCGATTAATTTCCAATTCCATATCGCATAGAAGAGCCGGAGCGAGCAGATTTTAAATGCCACAACTAACCCTACGAACAGACAAAACAACGGCAAAAAGGTTGTGCCTCCGGGGTGACTAATTGTAAAGCAATTCGCTTTCGCACTAATTCCATCACACAGGCAGAAGGATATTTTCTCGTCAAACGAAAATATAACACTCTGCTGGTTATGCAGACACATAAACAATAAAAACAAAACGACAATCGATGAAAACCTGATCCCTCGTCACGGGCGTCACTTCACCGTGCAGTAAATCTATTTTTCTACCGCTCCACAGCATCCCATCCCAGCCTCCTTTGAAACCTCATTCCAAAAGGTCGTCACCGAAGGCAGTAGCAGCAGCAGTAGTAGGTCACTAAAAGCGACAAAAGCCGGACCCCGCGGGTTTCCTTCTCGACAGCCATTAGACTTTTCGACACACCATTGTAACGGATATATGTGAGCAGGCGAAGACGAACCTCCAATCTGAAGGATCTACGCGGTCCCTGATCCACAGAAAGAACGCGAGAAAACGATCGAATGAATGTTGATGCGCTCATAAAATAAATGAACGCGCCGGGTGAAAAGAACACAGCACACGAGCGCACATAAAAACCCTCAAGACTCCACTTCGTGAGCAAGGAAAAAAGCGATGAACGACAGCATAATGGCTCGTCCAAAAGGCGGTGGTACGAGCTCGTTCGCAAGCGTAGCGAGCTAAAGATAATGGAAATCTATTGATTCAATTATCTGCCCATTTATGGGCTGTGCGCGCGCTCTTGTACCGCTGTTGGCCATTTTTCGCTCACGTTAGAAAATTCGGAAAATTGGATATCGGTTAGGCCAAACGAAGCGGGGTAAGAAGCGCATCTGGTTTCTAGTGGCTGATGCGCACATGATGTAGTATTCTGCTGCATTGCTTCGAGCCGTTCTGGGTTCAATTCGCCGTGTTTTGATTTGTAAGTTAGCTAAAACGAATGCAGGAAGTTGAATTCGAATTTATTATGATTAAATCCGATATGAACTATCAATTTCGGCACACAATATTAACTACAAGACGTATAAAACGTGAAAAAACATAGAACAGCGTTATTTTTTCATAACTTCAATTTTCAACCCATTTCCAATCCCCTTGTATAGCTTGCAAATGATCCACAAATTTGTACACATAAATAAATAATGTGTTAAACGATTCCTAAACAAGACAGTCATTTAATTTTTCAATAACTTTAAATTACCTTATTTGTGCAATAAAACTCAAGCAAAAAAAGGCCCAAGAAAACTTCTCTCAAATAAACCATACTTTTTTTTTACTTCTAAGTGATGGCTTTTGTTTCCAACTGTTTCGGTCTCGATTAGTCGCAACTCGTTAAGCACTGAGGAGCAGCATAAAATGTGCATGGTTCATAAATTTCGTTTCAAGTTTAGTACAGCAGCGTAAAAATAAATCACCATCAAATCAATCAGTCTCCATCCGGACGAGGTAGCAGAAACAGTCAATCGATTCGAAATTTGTCTTCTGTTGGAAGTTCAACCACGAACAGCAACACTGATCCTTTATCTTATCGTCACTCCGTGTAGTATAAAAAAGCACCAGATTCTTTATGAATCGAATCGAAAAACCACTATCGAGAAACCGACAAAAAGAGTAAATAGCTGATTTGACCAAACGATTACCGTGCTGATTTTCCCGCAGCCTCGTTTTGAAAATGATGGAGGGTAGAGAGAGAAATTGTAAAAAAAAATTATCCCCTTACGAGACACGTTCATAGTCACTCCCCCAATCCCACCTTACCCTTCTCCCTCACCAACCCTTATATTTTACCCCCAAAACAAACCATTGCACCGTCGCCCCACCATGATGACCGTTTAGTGCATATTTATGCAAAACAATGCTGCGTCCAGCGACATTTCAATAAACCACTGTCCTGCCCGCACCCTCAAAATGAATGTTTTCTACGCAAATAAATGTTGCGTTGCCCGTTCGACGAGAGAGACAGGCAGTGGTGTGGTAAAAAAAAAGCCCGAAGCGGGATTCGTAATTCTTCGCAGACACATTCCCCGCAAATTTACGTCATCCGTATCGAGGGCGGGGAAAAGCCTTGACTTGGTGGGAATATTCTTCTAAAATGGTATGTCATGTGTCATACATGCTCGAGCTCTTCGGCTTCTACAAGGCAACGAGCTCATTTGCGCTTGGACGCGATGGTGAGATCGATTAATGGACAGGTTTGTTATAATAATTTCTGCTATTGCTGGTAAACTTTTTCAAGATAGGATTTCTCTATTCATTTATTTAGAGGACTTAAAAATAAGATATAGAAGATCGGTATGATAAAGTCTTTCCATCTCATCTTCCATGGGAAAGGATTCAAATGAAACCACCCACCATTTCTACATGTGAAGGCAATGTATAAAACGATTGAACCTGACGAAACATGCGTCCAGTTAAATCCTTCAAGACAACATCGTTGCTTGCGTTCAAAAGCATAAAATAAATTAAAGAAGCAACAAACAAACGAAAAAGTCCACTCATGAACTCTGTCATATCCTGAGCCTCCTAAAAAAAAAACAACCATGCGCCATGGGACGCATAATTGATTGAGTAGAAAGCAAGCAAAAACATTGAGCTCCAAACCTAGACGGTCTACCCTGGGGTGCGTTTCTTTTTATTCATGCCACACACACACACACACACCACTGGAACGAGGATTTTAGAGTGAAGACCGGTCGAACATTCGGAATATGCTTCAGCTCGAAAATTCATCGCATACACGTACAAACACGTCGCACGTGGTCCGTGTATCCTTTCTCCTTCTTTGAGGAGTCACTGGCCAACTCCGTTTATTCCTTTGGGAGCCAGAGAAACTCCGGAACCGACCGTTTAGTTCACCGGAAGGGTCGCTGAAATACCAAATTAGAGAACGAAAGAGAAAAACTTCAGCACAAACTCCGGAAGCTGAAAGCAGGCCGAGGTACTGTCGAATATTTCAGTTCTACTTCTTCTCAAACTGCGCCCACTTGCTATTCCTCTAAATCGAAAGTCTGTTCTTTTAAATGCACGTCTTTCGCATCGCCCTTCCTCCCATCCCATGCTTCGCTCTTGTTTGTTGTGCATGAAAGTCACGAACACGAAACGTCGCAGAATTCGCGCAATGCGTTTTACCGAACTCGCTGCTTCGAGAACTGATGTCCCGCATGCTAAAGACGACTTGGTCTTCGTCGTCGTGCATTCAAACAAAATCTTCCTACAGGGGTGGGAACAAAACAATTTTTCTTGTCCAACCGGAAAAAATGTTCCTTTCTCCGTCTTAGCAAGGAAAAAATTCAGAACAGACTCTGGAAAAACGACCGCTTTAATAGGTGCTAGGCAAACCGTGTATACCTTCATCTTATTCGAATCTTTCATTTAGCAACATAGACGAGCGCAGTTGCTGCTACACGTCAGTTGTTGGAGGTGCATTATATAAATAAAAAACAGACAAAAATTGACAAAAAAAACAAATGACAACTTCAAAAGAGAGCAACCGATGTGACTTTGTCAAACGGAATGTGATGTTGTTTTTGCATATCAAATTTCGTTGATGGAATATATGGCGGTTTCTGGCAATGTCTGTGGGCGTCTATTATAATTTCTAATTGCATATTAAAATTAAAAATACTGAATGCAAATATTAGAATAGTAAATTTCTTAAACTATGCTCTCGGTCAACTAAGTTTCCATTTTAACTAATCTTATCTTTATTTCGATATTTCTACAATTGAAAGATTACACAAGCTAAAAGAACATAAATACTAGGTTATTCTGACATACAGCATAATATGAAAAAAATAGGAAATTAAATTCTGTAATGCTGATGTACAAGCGTTCGTAATAGCGAAAGTCTTAATTAAATAAATACGTTTTCAATGACGAACAAATAAGATGAAATTGAAATGTATTACCCTTATTATAATTAGTATTACTCTAGTTTCCGCAAATATAAAGAAATCATGTTTCAACAGTTAACGTTTTTTCATACTATCTTTCAAAGACTACAAAAAAAAGAAAAAAAAGATTTTTTTTAATCCGATAGAAAACATCGTTGTGCTTCCATCATAACATAAATAGAACGTTAAATATGTAATTTCCACAGGGAAATTCTATGGAATGAATTTCAAGCAACCTGCAAAGGGCCAAGCAGTTATAGTAAGGGGATAAATTGGTTTCCCACTTTCAAATACATACACAATGAACCACTATCGACTTTTTATATTCTTTTTCTTAACAAATCAATTAATGAGTCGATTATCAATTAATGAAATATCTTTCGTCGCCATTATTGCGGGTAGCAATGCAGCATAAGCGCATTGCGCTACCCTAAACGATTCCTTAGTCCATCAACTGATCTGGTTCGTTTTTGTGTTGTAGTTCGAACGATCAGCCGCTGTTTTCCTCGTATGTCAAAAACAGGCATGCATTATAAATGTGTCCCCAATGGACCATTCGTTCCGTGCTTCAACACGTTTTATCGCCAATGACACCGAGTGTGAGAGTATGTGAGGTCTTATGATTATTGAAATTTATGACCTTATGATTCCTGTGTATGCGGATGTGTTTCTTTATTGTATGGCCTTGAAAGGATTGGGTTTTCACAATCCCTTCAAGGCCATACCATAAAGTAAACACATCCGCATATACAATAACCGCAGCTGCTTGTATTAGATGCGAAAAAAAACTTTAAGTACATAACCGCTAGCTAATACAAAAAGTGCTACCGTTGATTTTAATTCCTAGGTAAAAGCGACAGCTTCTATCCACCCGAAAACAACCCTTTTCGCGCTCGATTTTTATGAAGAGCAATGTAAACGTAAAAAAATTAAAACATCGACCACCAAAAGCGCATCGGCACGCAATAACACACAACAACTAACCATGCAGCAGCAGGTGTTTGATAGTGAGTGATTTTGCTACGTGTAAAAAACCAGCTTCATATAGCGATATGTTATATGTTTGTATCAATGTTCTATACAAAAAAAAACAAGAGGAGCACACTGACAAACATTTCTAAATAGGAAATGAACCCAAATCAATTCCTTCGTTCCTAGTGCAATTTCCACATGATAACCAAGCGGAGGCTGCATTAAAACCCCATCAAGACGCAGTTTACTTTACTTGAGCTTAATCCGTTCACGTCATTGGACGCGCGCTTTTTACGATCTGCTAAAGCGCGAATGGATAAAACAACAAAGAGTGATTGTAACAACCGACAGTTCGAGAGCTGTTTATGCCCGCCGCACCGGTATCTGATGGGACGTAGGAGACGTTTCTATTACTTTCCTTTGGACTGTTGTCAAAAACGGGCTTATGTTGGGAAATGTTTGTAAAATTGAAATAACATCGAAATTAAAATAAGAAAACAATTAAGATCAATATCGAAAAAGTTTTAATTTAGCCAGTCTCTAGCACTACGCGATCAATCGTTCAGCAGCAACTTCTGCTTCAATATGGTCTGATTTAAAAAAAATCCTTCTCCTTCGATCAGTTGTTCCTACTAAGCTACGAAACTGTATTGTTCAAACACACACCCATCTCAACAAACTTATCTAAACAACTTACCGAATAAGGGCTTTGGTTCGGTGGGTTCACCTTCCGACTCCTCACCACGCTGCCATCGCAACAACGTTCGCAGCCACCGGGTCATTTCTTCCTCACTCTCGAACAGGATGCAGAAGCAATCGTCCTTGGTGTACAAGGAAATGATGTGCTTCTTTATGTCGTGGCGTTTGTTGATGTTGAAGCACGAGCGCAGTTGGATACTGCGCTTAGCTCCCGAGCCCTCGCACCCGGTGCTATTCTTCGTGAACGACTGCTTAAACTTCTTCTCACTGTCGAAGTACTCGAGCCGGGCGAACTTCTCCGGCAGGTCGCCGTACACGACGAAATACTTCTTCTTGTTCGTCTTAAATTTGCGCTGGTACCCGTGCAGAACCACGTTCAGCGACTCCGGTATGACGAGTGACGACCCGCGGCCCGTCCCGGACGACCCACCGGTACTGTTGGCTGCGGCAACAGCGGCACCCGTGGAGTTTGAGGAAGTGTTTACCCCATCGGACGCCACCGTCTTGGCCATTGTGGCCGAGTCTAGTGTGCCTGCCGCAGCCGAATCCGTTGTATGGGCAGCAGATGAAGCGGCGGTGGCGGAGGACGAGGATGAGTGCATCATCTTCGAGCGGGAAAACGGTAGGAACAGCTTGGCACTAACTTCCTGCACGCCGAGGATCCTACCGACGACGCCAGCACTACTATTGCTGCTAGTCGATGTCGTTGTTGGATGGATTTGGCTACTGTTGTTGTTGATAATGTTGCTGAAACTGTCGACAGCGTGCTGCTGGCTGCTGTTATTATTGATGATGCTGATGTTGCTGTTGCACGACGATGCAGAAGAGGATGAGACGACACCCGTCGCCGAAGTTGAAGCGGCCCCTTGGGGCGACAGTTGATGATGGTGGGGCTGTTGAATGTTACTGTTGTTGTTGTTGTTGATGATGATGTTGTTGTTGTTGATGATGATATTGATGTTGTTGTTATTGTTGTTGTTGGTGTGGTTGGTAAGTGTGGACATCGCGGCGGCAATTTTCCGCCACGGTGGCCCATGAGAACTATTTGTGCGGTACCGGGTGCTGGTGGTGTTGGTAGGAATGCAACCGGTACCGGACGATCTATCCTTCGACGACGTTTTCGGCGTTCTGAAGAGAGAACAATGAAATAGCAAAAAAATCAGTAAGTTTTTGAGAGATACAGACAAATGCATACGTCAAGCTACTAAAAGATCGCGAGGTTGTGCACAACCTTACAAATCACACCATAGTTTATGTTTGTTTGAACGGATTCCCATTTGGGAGAGTTTATGACGAAAAGATCATAAATCTTGTGTGTGGATAACCTATCATTACAGTGTGATGTGTTCCCTATTCATTTAAAGATTATGGTTATGTTCCGTAGTAATTGTAAAATTCTCACAGAAGCTTACTAAACCGAAGCTAAAACGAAGCCATAACGAAAGCTTCAGAAGGATTAGCCATCCCTAATTAAAATATATTGTTTTTAAATGCAATGATCACTGACTGCACTCCTGGAGCTATACATGCTAGTGTTTATCTTTCCGGTAAAATGCAAGTAAACGCACTCATCATTGGATGAACCGATTCCGACTCATAAAGCAATCGCTAAAGTAGCTAAATAAATGATAATTATTATTTGCTACACTACTCCATAACTAGCGGCGTGCACTCAAACTCACGCACAAGAAGCACGGTGAACTGCGTTGATAGCTTAATCGGAAAATAACGTTTCATTAGCACGAGACCACCGTGGGCATGATCATAGCAATCTTCCCTTGCCCTCCTGCAAAACACAACGCCAGCAGACCAAAACTAATGCAATCATAATAAATCCATTCGGGTTGAGTGTTCGGTGTTGTAGGGAGAGATAAAGAGAACAGCAGAGAGAGAGAGAGCAAGCAAAACTGCGCCCAGCACGATCTCGATTTCCAGTGTTTTATTTCTTTGCTCTGCACCCCCGCTTGCACACACTTCACGTCCGTTTGCTTCATTGCACCACGAAAAGAAATGGTAATGGAGAAAACGATTCCCTCACTCCAGCTGGAGGTGCATTATTGCCAGTCTCCAACCTCCACACACTTGGTCAAGCATCAGCGACCACAGATTGGGATACATTTTTCTCGGCAAACTTCGAACTGAACATCCTCCCCGCACACGAAATGCGTTCAATAAATCAACATGAAAATAAAACCGACGAGGAAACCGATCACCAATTAAAAAATAATTCAACGGTGCCGAAGTGTGACATTACTCTCTTGCGTTTTGGGCCCCATTTATGGCACCACGTGTGCGTTCGCTCCAGAGCAACTAGGTCACACTTCAGACAACCGTAGTTCAATTCGCATCTCTCGGCATTACATTCCGGAGTGCGGTTTGGTGATTCATTGCACACGATGTAAGTGTATCGATAGCAGCGAGGTATAGGAGCACCACACTCCAAACACCCAGCAAATGATTCGCCATATTAGCAGATGATAAATAAATCTTTTACGTTTTATTGCGTTTTTTCGCATCTCTTTGCTCTACTTCACGTGCAGTTGTGCTGCACTTCTATGGAATGATAACTTTTGAATTAGTTTTCTCATTTTCTTGTGGTTTTTTTTACGTTTGATGAATCCTTTTCTTTATCATCATTATATTATCATACATTTTCTCACACTGTTTTTTATACATTTCTTAACTGTGTTCAATCAATGTGTTTTATTACTGCCATTAGGTTCCATTAGATTAAATATCTAAATTTTGAGAGCCACTATTTGATTCGTTGTAAACGTGCATCGTTAGTCATGTTTGTTCTATTCCATATTCATTCTTTTTCTCCCTCTCTCTCTCTCTC